>LSSN01001191.1:0-23028 GCA_001970855.1 Smittium culicis | reverse complement strand
CAAATTATAGCAAAAAGAAATTAATTTATAATTATTTATCAGAGAAATTGTATTTGCAATTTTTTTTTGCTAAACTCATGATTAAAAATTCTTAAAAAAAAAAGTACCGATTATCGGGAATTTACTGTTTACAATAGGGTGGGTTTTTTTAATTAGAAAAATATAAGTCAAAAATTTATACATAGCGATTTTATTCAAAGAAAGCATTAATTATCAAAGTTTTATTTAATTTATTTTGATTTCTTATAAAGATTCAATGAACAATAGTTTTGAAATTGTATGATTTATTTCAATAGTTTTTTTATTAGCATCGAAATCTAAAGATATGGATTGAGGTGATTTACATAGGTAAAGTCAGAATACATCATAAAAACCTCGATATAATACTTGAAATAAATAAATAAGTATACAATATCTGAATCCTATATTATAAAAAATTACAAATAATATAATAGAATATTTTTATAAATATTATTTATGCCAGATAATGTATAGATAAGAGTAACTATTGTTGTTGAGTTTTTTATATACCTCGATTTCTATTATCTATTTGTACTAAATTTATAAAAGCTAATTGATAATATCTGGATTAAGAAATCAAATATCCTATATTAACAATAAAGTTTAAAATGTCGCTTTTTTAAAGGAAATCTCGATTATACTTTTTTTCCGAGCTAAGTGTATTACAGCTAAATATTTTAAAATGTAGTAAATTAACTCTAAAAATTTTTTTCATTTCATATAATAGATCTTTTGATTTTTTTTAAACAAAATTATTAAAATTAAAACAAAAAATCATTTTTTATTTGAAAATTATTAACTAATCAATTGGAAACTGGTTAATTAGATCAAAGCTCAATAAAATTATGTTTAAAATTCGTTGACTTGCTTTGGATATTTTTAACTTTAGAAATATATTGGTAAATATACTCACTGATTTGAAAAATCAATTAAATTTTAGTATTCAATGTTATTCTGATATGAAATCATTAAATATTATTTTTTAGATCATTTCAAAGTGCAAAATTTTTTTACAAATTAATTGTGCATTTTTTGTCTAAATTACATTCAATAAAATACCCAATAAAAAAATTTTTTTTATACAAACCACTAAATCAAATAGTATTTCTACGAAAAAAAGATACTCTATATTTAAGAATCTCCAATATATATTTTCTAAATACTAATATTTAATATTAAAACGGTCTAATTCGAATATAAAATCACATACATGTTTAAAGTTGTTTAAATAATGCTATCTTTAAATAAGAAAAATTCAATTCCCTCCACTTATGTATATTGATAGCAATTTTAATTGATATTATTATTTATTTATTTTTTTAAAATAACTATTTTTAAATTAATTTTATGATCAGAATTTGCTTAAGGTTAAATAATTTTTGATCTTTATAGAAAATGTACAACAGTAATTAATATAAATTTATCAAGGTGTTCAAATCCTGAGTGGGTAAATAAATCAAATAATTTAACTAAAACCGTAAATTGTAATAGTATGGCAAAGTTACAACTTTAGAATATACAAAAACCAATTTAAACCCTATGAAAGCCAGCCAATTTATAATTTAATTAACCATCTATTTTTGTCTAATTTTTAACGATAATATATATATATATATTTGGCTCTGAGAATAGTAGAAAATAGTTGTAGATTATAGGATAAATATAAATGCTTGCAGTAAGTTTAATTTTTTAATGCGGCGGAATAAAATAGAAATATAGCTTTTCTTAACAGTTTAGTTATAGTATCTATAGGTAAATCGTAATTAAATGACACATTTCCCTGAAGGGGATAATTTTAAAATATTATAGTTATTTTTAATCTACTCAATGTCAGTCTGCTTGTAATATATAACGATAATATATATATTATTTTTTTTTCAAAAAAAATACTTTAGAGTGACACATTATTTGTTTTTAGCTATAAGCTAACTATTCCTTATTTCTATATCCATAAATAAAAAATAACATTAGTAAAAAAATAGTATGAGCTTTGAATTGTCAATATATGCCATTTAAAAGGCCAATTATATTTCGTGTCAAGGTGTAAAGGCGCTGGCCAATAGTTCGCCTAATTTACATATCTTTGGAATAAGAAAGAAGATTTTAGCGAATAAGTTCAGAGAAATAAGCTCACATTGGATATCAAGCTAATAGAATCTAATAATGTTGAAAAAATAGTTCAGTTCGGCTGTTCATAGGCTAGTAAAGAGTACATTTTTAAAGAAATGAAGCTAATAAAAATTAAACACAATAAATCCAAGTTAAAAGCAAATGTTTGAATGATTTTGCATCTTTTAACTATAACGATTTTGCAATTTTTATAAAGTTATAAAAACTACTATTTGACGAGTGTATATATAATACACATAAAAATATGAGCAATTTATATTCAGATATAAAATCAAACCTTGATGAATTATCTATTTATCTAAACTCGATTTTTCAAAATGAGTTGAAAGAGCTAGAGAAAAGCTCCAATGAAAAAGATGCTAAAAGGGCCCCAAAAAAGTTAAAAATCGCAGAGCAATCGATGACATCTAGTTCAGATGTAATCTCCATTAATGAGATGGCTGCAGCTTCAAGAATTTCTAAAGCTATAAAATCTCCCAATATTGAAGATAATTATAGCACTATTGTCCTATCAACCGCAAATGATACAGCTCTAGAACCAAATAGCATTTCTTATGAAAAACTTAAAGAACTATTCGAAACCATCAGGCAAATTGATTCCAAAAATATGGATTTAAATTTGATAGTGTTAAAGGTAATACTTTTAATTTGATTTTTAAAAAATTCTGGTAGTTTTAAATACATATATAATATAAAAATAGTGGACAATTCATCTACTCTCTTCCTTTTCTCCAGCATATTGTAAGAATATTTTCTCTAAATATATCATTGCATGTCAAATAATAATGGATATTTTAATTTATATTAACAGTAAAAGATAAAACAAAGCACAATAATTTGAGTAAAATCGACGTTTGGGTTCAAATACAAAGCTTGTTCGAAATTTGTGTTTCTACGAATACTAAATTAATGGGAAGGTAATAGATGAATTCTCGATTAAAATCATTTTTAAGCGCTCTATACATAAAAAGCTTTAAAATAATTTAAAAAATTTTAGCGTCGACTCCCATTATAAGCTAGTAAAGGTATTTTGGTCGATTCACTTATCTCATATTTACCTTTCTTTCATTTATAATTGCGATTTTATAAAAAATTTACATTTATTTCCTTCTAAAGGCCGTTTTCGCTGAATCAGATGATGCAAAATCAAGAAACGCATTACTATCAATAATAGCTGATAAAAATGAATACCAATTTTTGCTAGCGCTACACACTCATTCCATTCAGTGCCTTGAACGGTATTTCTGCACCATTTAAACACCATTGTTTTTATTAATCTTTTTTCTTTTTATTCAGTTAAAATTCTGTATGTTTATTTCTACTTTTATTATAAATCTCTCGCTTGGTTTTAGTGGCTTAAAAATTGATCCAGACATAGAAATTGTTCTAAATGATTTTGGATATAAGTCCAAAAAAAATAACATTTTGGTCTTGAAAAGCTTTTTAAAAATCTATAAAGATGTTGTTTATGGAAAAATCTCAAACCATCTATCGCAAGGTACTGGCATTTACATTTAATTCATACAACATTTATATTTCAATTGTACACAATGAATGCCTTACGATACTTGTTTTTTTTTATAAAGATTTTTTTTATAATGATTTTCTTTAGATTTGGTCCCATTCATTCTGCATTATCTATTTTTTAAGCAATCTTCGACAAAATCTTTGGTTTGGGGTATTTAATTTATATTTCCACATCTTGACTTTTGTAAATAAGTGTTTTTTATTTTTTGTAAAATTTTTTATAGAAATCGATAAGCTTAAGAGTCTAGATTTTATTGAAGATATTGATTTTTTTAAGGATGCAATAATTTTTGAATCAAAAAATAAATTTTCAAAGTTTATTTTAATTGATGATGAGACACAAAATATCTCAAGGTAAACCATTTTCAAACTTTATATCTGTCACACTTAAGAATTTCATTATATTTTTTATTTAATCAATAATATAAATTTCCTGTTAAATTTTTTTTTTTACGTTACTCTTAGAAATATGATTGATGACTTTGAGATTGTTTTTATTCAATCCCTTGAGCTTGAAAATATTTTGAACGTATACAAAAATACTGCTGGTATTATTAGAGCAATCAGTACTTTGTCAAAATTGGTTTTTGCTGAAAACCATAGTGCTGATATCCACCAGATTTTAGAAAATTTTCTAATAAAAAGCTATAAAGTCATATCAGACACATTGAAAATAGTATGCTTACTCTTTTTTAAATTAATTTACTTGATTTTTTATAATTTATTAGACTATTTAATAACTTGATTTTCACTATTTTTCAATTAAAGTCCGTAGATTGGCAAATATTAGTCAACTTATCCAAGAATGATAACAGCATTCCAATTGCATTCTCTAAAAAAAATTCAAAAGAATCAGATATTTTAATTTTCCCAAAAAGCTCAAAATATTACAATTACACCACATCAATTCAAAAACTGAACACCAAAAAATGTTTAGATTTCACCTTAAAAATCTTGGATTTATACTCCCAGACACCAGAAAATAGATTAGATTTTATACAATTTGATTCTATAATACTAAAGTCTCTTGAAAACATTTGGACCAGAATCGATATATCCAGCTTAGAAGCAGTTTTTTATACGATAATGATAAATTGGGACTTTAGATCTGAAAATGGTACTATTAGCAAAGTCAGATCCAACACTTTTATTCGTTGCTTATATTTGCTAGACTTTATCAGCCGCAAGCATATGTAACACATTCATAATAATTTACAAACTATTCCATTTTAATGAATTTGTATTGATCTGAAATGTTTTATTTATCTTCTCTTTGCTAGATCTAATTTTGCTTTCGACTCTTTAAAGAAATTGGACCTTAAAACTATAGAAAGTGATATCCTTAAAAAGCTTTTAGATTCATATTATGTAATATCTATGCACGTAGCAAGCTACATCAATTCAAAAATTAATAATCCAACCGAGAATCCTCAAATAAAAATATCATTCGAGATATGTAAAGTATTTTCATCAATACTACCTAATATTTGGATGTCAAACACCACGATTTTATCGAAGTATTTTGACCCAAAAAGGAAACCTTTTAGGGTTTCGAAAAAATCTGACTCAATTGAATCCATAAATCGTCTTGGAGTTATAGTAAAAACAGTTAACCAGCTTTTAAGTATTGATCAAAAGAAAAGAATTTTTGATTGTTCAATCATTTTATTTCTACAGATCCATTCACTTGATTTGCTGTTCACACTAAAATCTGGCTATATGTCTAGCTTAAGCAAATTTTTTAATATCGATCAGATTGTATTTGATGCTAGCATTCTGGTTGTAAACCTATCAAACGACAAAAGAGTAACTGAGCGAATATTTTTAAAGCTTTTCAGCTTTATAGTTGATTTTGATGAAAAAAGTGTTAATCTTGCTGAGAATATTAATGATGATTTTGACTTTGTAAACATCTCGGACTTTTCAGAAAATTCGAATTATCAATGTGTTGAAAATCAAAGCAGCAATTATAGAACTAATAATGAGTTCGATTCTGAATCATTTTCATTGAACTCAGCAAACTACTCTTTGATAAGTTTGATGAAATTAGAAGGTCAAAAATATTTCGACTCTCCTACTGATAAACAAAGCAATATATCTTCAGACAACCTATCTAAGTCGGAGATTAAAGCAATAAGGAATAGTTCTTTTGAAAAAGGAGATATTGAAAATCTATATATTTCGAATCCAAATGCATCAGTTGTTGGTAATATCTCTGGTGTAAATAAAATCGCATGGGCTAAAGATCTGTTAATCAGCAGTAAGTTCTATCTTTTTATGGCATTTAAAAATATACATTTTTATCAACATTTTATTAATTCGTATCGGTATGTATTAGTTTCTAAAAATCTAAAAACCCACGAGTCATATAGGAAAAAAGTGCTTATTGACATATTCTTCAGCTATTATAAACTTAATAAAACGGTTTATTTCACTCACAACATTGAAGAAGTTATAGAACTACTACCATCAAAATATTCTATACAAGCGTAAGAGTCTTCGATATTTTTAATTATTTATATAATTCGATTGATTTAGATCAAAAAAGTAGACTAATTAAATACGATTTTTAGCTTATTCAAAATCTTTTTGATGATTTTCAATGAGTGTTCTAAAGTTTTATATTATTTTGTTTAAAGGACTGAGCTTGACTTTATTTCAGGATTGAGGGACAACATTAGCGAATACAACCTATTTGAATATTGCGTTTCAGGTAAACAACACCTGAAAACTTCTAATCCCCTGTTTTTCCTTTTAAACAGATTAAAAAATCACTTTAAAATTTAACAATCATGGTTACTATTTATTCATAATAGAATTAGCATTTCAGACTTTTTCAGAGAGCAAAGAGGGTGATAAATCTATTAAGCTTATCAGCACAGCTTTGGTTGCCCTTATTGTATTCTGGTATTTTGAGCCAGAGAAGGAATCAAGATCGAATAAAAAAATGATCCAACTTACGAAAAACATAACTAGTTTGACGTTTGACGTAACAATATATTTAATTTTTTTTTTGCAATTTAAATATAAACTTATAAATTTATAAAAATAAAACTAAATAATAGTATTTATTAAAAAAAATAGATACATTTTGGAAGAGGACCCGATCCAAGCAACACCAAAACTGCTAATTCTTTAAAGGTTGGAAAAATAGGGATAGAAAAAGTATCAAAAAATATTCTTATAGAGCTGATAGATATTGTATCCACCCGAGACGTATCAAAAATTCTTTTAGTGATAGCTTATAAATGCTTTGTTCTAAAACAAAAATCGTCTGAGGAGCACACTGTGATGCTGGTGGATTATCTATTGAAAAAGTATATTAATTCTACATCAGATTTAGCATGCCTATTTTACTCATAGTTAATTATTTTTTTGAAATAAAAATTTATTGTTGTATGTTATAGTATTGACTATATTCAGAGTTTTTGTCTTCGTACATCTTTGATTAAAAAAGCAAGACTTGTTCCTTTAAGTGTAATACTAGTAATTTGTATACTTTGACATTTTTAGCTTTGATTTATTTTTGAAAAAAGATTTAACTTGTTGTGCTGGTAGCATTTAAAATGTGAGTTACTGAGACTCAAATTAGTGTATAAGGGAATTCTTAGGAGAAGCGGAACTTTATTTCTCCAAAATTCCATTTGCTTAGAGACCTTTGGGTGAGGTATACTTTAGAGGATAGGCAACTAATTTTACAGGTTTTTTTCAACAGAGTACCTTAAATAACTTTAAATTCTGTATACGAGAATTATGAAACAATCTGAAGCTTTTTTCAGAGTAATGCTGCTAAAAATCTACAGTCTGCAAAGTAAAGTTGAGTATAATACAATCTTAACAGAACATAGAAAGGCACTTTTATTGGCGGGATTTAAAATCAATCAAGCATTTGCACATTTGATTATCTATTTTTTTTTAAAGCGATGAAATTATGTGCGATTTGCTTTATTTGCAGCTATTTTTAAAGATTTTATGGCTTTTTAAATATAAATATATTTTTAGCAGTAATTACTGGTCAGACACGTGAA
The DNA here is from genome assembly GCA_001970855.1 of Smittium culicis. Taxonomy (NCBI): domain Eukaryota; kingdom Fungi; phylum Kickxellomycota; class Harpellomycetes; order Harpellales; family Legeriomycetaceae; genus Smittium; species Smittium culicis. The sequence continues at coordinate 15,322 of LSSN01001191.1, read as the reverse complement.
TATTTATTATTGGCCAACTAGACATAAAATACCAAAATATCGGTTTTTATTTTTGGGGACTATAAATTTTCGTGAATTTTCTTCTGTGTTTAAATTATATAAACTTATTCATTTCCCTCTTGCAACAAAATATTATTTCCATTTAGCCCCTAAAAATAAAAAAATTACAACTAGCACAGAAAAAAAATGCACTTCAAGTTTTTGGAAAGTAGCTCCAGTATTCTATCAACCGTAGTTGCGGTTCTTATGGCCACCGCTACTACCGTAACCGCTGAATCGTTATACCAAGGAAAAACTTACGTAAAGGAGATAACCGATCGAAACTTCGATAAGCTTGTGCATAATTCTAGGGTAAGCCATATCATTTTATTTCGCTTTTAACTGCTTTTTTATGTGGACATTCCTTCACTAAAGCTTACTATATTCTTAAATAAATAATATAAACGAATTTGTGTTATTTTGAACTGTATTTATATTTTTTATATATTCTGTCAATATTAGTACCCAGTTGTTGTTGAGTTCTATGCACCATGGTGCGGACACTGTAAAAGGTACTTTCACTTTATCTTCCTTTGCCTTGTAGCTGCTTATCTAACTTCTTTTGTATTATTGTCATTTGTATAAAGTTCAGCTTTTAAATTTAAAAGTTGTTCGGATAAGTAAAATAACTACACTATCAATCTAACTGTATCAATTAATTTCATTGGTTTTGCGTAGTTTGGCCCCAATTTACAAGAGAGCTGCCCAAAAAGCAAGGTCTTATGCTAAATTTTATGCTGTTAATTGCGACGAGGCAAGCAACAAGTCATTATGCGGAAAGTATGATGTTAAGGGTTTCCCTACAATAAAAGGATTTTTCGTTCCTAAAGATGGCAGTTTGGGCAATAAGACTCCGGTTGATTACAACGGACCTCGCGAAATTCCTCAGCTATTGGAATTTTCCGAATCCAGGCTAAGATATTCAGCAGTAGCTTTGAAACCAGATTCGATAGATGATTTGATCAGCCAGTTTGGTACTAAATTCGAGCAGCACGATTCTGATGCGCAGAAGAGGAGCGTCGCAGTTCTGTTCACGAACAAGAATAAAATTCCTAACATGTGGAAAGGCATTTCAAACGGATCGTACGGTAAGATTAATTTGGGCGTTGTTAGCGCAACCAAGTATGAAAGTTTGGCTAAAGATGATCTTGGTCTTAAAGAGTTCCCATCGATCGTTGTCTTCAAAGCAAACAGCGACGGAAAATACTCAAAAGATAACGTTTCCATATTTGCTGATGAATTTTCGTACGACAATATTGTCGCGTTCTTGAGAACTCATTTTGTTGGCGCTAAAAGTGCCGATGAACCTAGCAACAAAAGCTCCGAAAGCTCACAAAATGTTGGCGAGAAAAAAGAAACTTCCCAAGAAAAGAAAGACCAGGAAAAACCAAAAATGAGAAAAGAGGAGTTGTAAAAAAAATTAATAATATTAGTGCTTCTTGTAAACTCTGTACAAAAAAAAAAAAAAACTTGAAGTTTTTTGCATTTCATGAATATTAAATAGTAAACAATAAAATAAAAAATCTGTTCATTTTTCGATTTTCTTAAAAATTTTATTGCTAGAAACTTAATATTTTACTCTTTTCCATTTTTTTAGAGTAAAATTAACTATTTTGTGTTTCCTATACAATTCAGAGAATCTGATATGCTGAAAATAAAACGATTTTTGTCTGAGAAAATACGTAATATATGTAATTAAATACCATTCACAAAAAAAAAATTCCTTGGTCATATAAAATTAATTCATGAATATATCTATACCTTATTAAAATAAAACAATTTTAAGAAAAAATTCTAAAAATAAAAAAAAAAAAAATTAAGCGTTTAGCAATTTATGATGGTGTTGGCACATTAGTTGGAGCAAATCGAGTCGACTAGCGATATCAGACCATCCATTAAGATTTGTATGGATTCAATGACGGATTTGGCAAGGTCTCTATCATGTTCTGCCAGCTTTGTGTTTGGGATATTAAGTCCTTTTATCTGATTAATTATACTAGCCGTAAACATAGACAATGGGCTAATTAGCTGAGCAAGGCTCGCACCAGAGTTTTTGTAAATACATGAAGACCCATGCATAAAATTGGAGGTTGGGTCAAGCAGACCACTCTTACTTGTGGAAAAAGTGCGGCTGCTTATCTGCTGGAGGTAAATGCCATTCTGTAAGATCAATTCGGCGTTATTCTTAACATTGACTTTGCTAGCGTCGACGCCTGTATTTTTCTGCAGGTTTTCTGGTCCGCTATTTGATTTTATTTCGATATTACTGCTGCTGCTGCTATAACCTGAAATTTTATTTTTGTTGCAAGTGACAGGAATTTTTTTAGCGCTATAGCCATTATTTGATTTTTTTCGAGACTTATTCTTTTTTTCGCCGATTTTAGCAGCCCCATTAATGGGCGAGCCAGCTTTTATTGGGCTGGATGGAACTAAAGCTGCAGAATTAAATTCGCTCGACGATATAAATTTGGATTTGCTTTCGTCAAATAGCAAGCGGATGTAGCAAGTGATCATTAATTCTACTAGGTTGGCTAGTTCGTAAAACTGATCTAGAACATCAATCTCGAACTTTCCGTTTTTTCTTCGATTAACGCGAATGTTTAGTAGAATAAAAATTATCTTTTTTAGGTTTATCGGCGAAGATGAGTTAAGTTTCAATTTTGAGTAGTCTTTTATCTCTGTAGGTTCATGGTCATGAGCAATTGTGTTAGTAAGGGCATTGGCAGTTGTAGGCATGTATTTAATTGAGTTATCCATTGAATAGCGAGTAAAAACATCGATGTTTATTAGTTTAATTCTGATCGTATCTGAAATTATGCTCTAAACGAGAGTAGAATAAAATAATAGGTTAAAGTAAGCTTGTGGGATCTTGTGGGTGGCAAATCAGAATAAATAATAGGCAGTATAAAAATAGTGTGATTTATAGGTAATAAAGATTAACGATGAAGAAATGTGAAATGTGAAGTACTTTTATGAAGGTTATTCTGGAGCTAATAGGAGATTCCTTGAGCCATGTATAAGTAGCAGAAATAAGTGAATTTATTTGTAAGGATTTAGAGAAGGATAGGATGGATAAGCAGTCGTACAGTTTGTAGATAGATGCGCTCATGTCGAACAAGGAGAAGGATAAATTTGTTTGCGAGGAGAATTGATTGGTTGTTGTTAATTGGTTTAGAATAGGTTGATTATAGTTTTTGTTGAAAATGGATTTAATTAGGTTTAAAGGGTCGTTGATTTTAGCGACAAAGCCAAAACCCGATCGGCTGTGACACAATATTTTGTAGAGGTGTGTGTTGACCGGATTTTTGATATTCAGCGAAATATCTAGAGATAGGTAGTTGATGAATATGTCAAAAAGCTGTAGTTTGAGGTCAAGAAATTTTTGGTTGTAGAATTTAAAAATTATATTAGAACTAATTGTGGGTGGAGGTGTGGTATCGCTATAATCATTGCTAATAATATCGGGGTTAGATGTTAAGCTAGCTAAAAAGTCCCACAAATTTTTCAAGGCGTTATTTGGAAGATTTTCATTATCGTCGTCTAAGTCTTTATCGCTAAATATCGATAGAATTCTGTTAATACATTCGATGTTGGAGCTCTGGTATGAATTATCTAAATCGGTAACACTTGATTCAGTTTTGCCGCATGAACCAAACTCAAAATCGAATTGCGAGATTGGGCTATCGTCATAATCCAAGAGAAAGCTTAAATCGGAATTCAAGCTTTTATCGAGTTTAGTCAAGGAAGTTAGGTATTCTAGAATATAGTTGAGGCTCTTAATTTTAGCGATGATTGAGTTTTCGATTAGTTTTGTTGATGAGGAAGATAAGTTCTGTAGTTCGGGAAAATCACCAGGATTTTCGAATTTAGAGGAGCGTTTGGGTATTAGCTTCTCTTCAAGATTATAATTGTTTGATTTATATACAAATTTTGTTGAGAGATCTGAGTAAAAATCTTCGATATCGAAGGTAAAGCAAGAGATTAGCTGCACGAATATTTTTCTATATAGCATTGTTTTTGAGATATAAAGTAAAATTAGATATTAACTGAACTCGAGTTTACTCAGACGTATAATTATTAAAAAAAAGAGAATTTAGAGTAAAAGCGCGCACTTTTTTTTAATAAAGCAAAATGAGTATAAAGTATCTGATTAATCGTGTTATAAAAATTGAAATACATAGGAACTGAATGTGTGACAAGTGATTTAAGATTAAGAGTTAGTAAATATTTGTTTGTATCGAATTTACCTACTAGGATAGAATCCAGGATTGCTTATATTGACAATCAGATCAATAGCGTCAATAACTAGTATATATATATTAGCAAAAGAATTATAATTTGTAATATATTAGATAAATGCGAATTTTATAAATAAGGGGGATAAAAATTATTACTTTTCTGCTCTTCAATAAGGGCAGATATTAGGTACTCGAGAGATTTGGTAGGCAATTCTATATGCTTTCTTGCAGTTGCGCTGCGCTTTTCTTGGCGGGAACACGTTTTGAAAATAAAGGATTGGATTTCTTTTGCATCTTCGTCTATCTTATCAACAGTCAGATCCGGATTTGCAGAAATTGGATCGTGTTTGCCCACTGAGATGGGGCTTTTCAATTGTGGAATCGAATCGCTACTTGCCAAACTACTGAATTTCCCATCCTAAAAAAAGTAGTAAGTATATTGTCAATGAAAGCTTTTTTAATAGGTGAACAAAAAGAATAGATGGATTAGAGCGACAGTTATTTATTTTTTGTAGCTTTTATAAAACTAAAAGGAGAAAAATCGAGGGAGGGAGGTAGAAACCTTAAATACATATAGCAGATCGAAATTTTTATTATCGGTAGTCATTTCTAATACATCGAATATGAAACATAAACTAAAAAAAACAATATACTAGTAAGGCAATAAAGTTAAAGAACTGCAAAAACAAATATAATTTTTTTTTAAAAGTTTATGAAGTTTTAAGCAAAAAATTAAATAAATAAATAAATAAGTAAATATTATTGATTTGGGCTAACTGGCCAATAATACGCTACATTTATTTTTTTTAAGTTTTCGATAATAAAATTTATTGTGATGACAAATAATAAAAAAAAACAATTATTATCAATGCTTTTTATTTCAAAAGTATATTTAAGCGAATTAACTCAAAAATTAAAACTGAAAACTTTATTAAGTCAAGATATTATGATAAATATAGATTTTGGAGTCAAGTAGCTTTTGAATACAGTTAATACAAGTCCACAACCCCTCAATGCCTTGAGCTTTTTAGCCCTTTCATGGACGGTAGACAATTTTTGATCTACCAAGTATAGCCAACTACATTCAATGAATATATATTTATTCCGAGATCTTTAGAAATATCAGTATTTGGATACATAAAAGTAAATAATAGAATGGGCTATAACTCACAAAAAAATCATAAAATTAATTTTATTAAAGAGTGTTGGACGGGAAAGGATTAAAGCGCGTTTATGGATTCTCTGTCTATAGTTAATGATTTTCGCTTTGTTAGATCTAATTGTTAATTACTTTATTAAATTAAGACACGATTACATAAATATTTTGCACAAATTCTATATTAAATCTTAGTTTAGTTTTCCCAATAAAAAAAAAACATCTTTTATTTAAGCATTATATCTAAATGCGTCTGTTAGATAGATATCGTAACGGCTTTACTTTTAATATCAATCTTATTCCGAAGGATAAATAAAAAAAATGGGCATAAATTATATCACATCAAAGTTCAGCTTAAAATATATAATAATAAACTAGTAGCAAGTAAATAATTATATTCAAATTTATGTAATTAGTGATTAGTACTTTATTATTATTGTTACTTCAAAAAATAAATAGTATAAAATAAAACATATAAATAAAAAACATCTATTAAAACTTTTTTTTATAAGAGAAAGTAATAAAAAGGAGGGGAGGATGTGGAGAGGAGGGATGGTTCCTGCTGTTGTAAAGATCTTTTTTTTAAAGTAGATAATAATAAATATGGTAAATGTCCTTGTCTATGGCGAATTTACTATCGGGGATAACAGTCCATATGTTTCACAGCGTTTTAATATTTCTGCAGGATTTAAATCTGCATTTACAAATTCGTACCCTGGCAGCATGGAGTAGTTTCCTTCTGCTAGAATATTTCCTGGGAGAGTATTGCTGTTGCTATTCGAATTAACGCTGCTAGAGATACTACCAGAAATTGCACCAGAAGAGTTATTTGAGGGAATGATATTTGTTGAGTTTGACACAAGTGGGCTACTTATGCCATTTAAGCCTACACTGCTTGATGACACATTATTTGATGGAAAGGATATTCCATTGTTGGCGACAGAGTTGTTATTTGGTCCTGGTACCTGATTCTTATTTGGGACCAGCACAAAATTTTGAGAACTGGATCCAACACCAGAATTAACGTCTACTAACTCTTCGTCAAACCCAAGTTTATACAAGTTTTGATTGCGTAAAAAATTAACAATAGAATTTGGGACTTGCCAGACCGAGGGTGTTAAGTCGATTAGGCTATGTATAACATTGGTTGCAGCATACGAATAAGTGTCATCTTTATTTGATTCTTTGATGTCAGCGTACATAATATTTGGTGTTATTACGAGCGCTAAATTTTTCGAGTTCATTTTGGATCCTACATTTTCATCAACATAGCTATATGCGGAAACTGATTTCAAAAAGGATACCAAAGCATTAAGCATATCGCGGTTTGGTTGTGGTAATAGCAGCAGTGCACATTGGTATGCTAGTAATAAAGCGTCTGGAGATTCAATAGAAGCGTTAATATCTAGGAATAGTTTTCTCATTCTAAATGGAACAATAGGGTCTGGAATTTCACGACAGAATTTTTTAAGCAACGCAGCCACTTGAACTGAATTATCCTGGTTAAGATTCACCAGCTTATGATCTTTGTCAGCAGCTTTAGAGACTTCTCGAAGTCTTCTTATGTTCCCGTTTTTTCTAAAAATGCCCTCTACAGCTAAATCCATACCCTGTAGAGTTGTGATCATTTTGTCAAAGAAAGATGGGATAAATAGATTTTTGTTTCCGCGAGTCCCCAAAGTAGTCTCAGCGCCTTGAATTTCAATTAAACTTTCCAAAGCGACACCAAATGTGCCTGATTTAAAAATCTTTTGATCCTTTTCTTTATCAGCAGCTTTCTTAACTCCAGCGGCATTCTTTAAGTTAGAACGAAGTTTGCCCCAAACAGAGCCGCTTTGCTTTTTAGACACACCAAGAATCGATAATATTTCATTAGAGACGCCATTTGCAGCAGTGCCAGAAGGGTCAAGTAGGGCAGATAGTTTAGAGGAGGCAGCAAATTTAGCAAAAAATAGCTCAAGTTGGGTTAAATCGCTCATATACGTTATTTTATTGGATGAATTAGTAGTCTCATTTTGGGTAGGAGGCTGGAGGCCAGAACTTTTTTGGACGTTTACATTTGGTTTAGGCAGTAAATTAGAGGATTTTAATGGGATGGGGGGTTTTGTTTCCTCTATGGTAGTAATTGGTTTTGAATTTTTAGTGGATTGGTTTGATGGTAAGTATTCATTTGGTTTCTCAGGAGGGAGGTTTCCTCTTTTAGCTCTTGAAATGTGTTTAGGCTTTTCGCTAAAGTTAGTTCTATTTGATGGGGGCGATGAGTTTTTGAAGTTTACTGTTTCAAAGTTACCATTTTGGGCATTTTTCATTCTTGCATGTAAAGTCTGGGCGGAAACAACTGAAACACGAGGTTTGCGGCGATCTGCGTTGGCATATATCTGATCAGAGATATTTTTAGGGGAAACTAATTGAACTTTAGAGCCCATAGCTTCAGCTTCTTCTGCAGCTGAATTTGCTTTTAGCCTAGTTTTTCTAATGAGAAACTTGTCGTCAACTTTTTGGAGGGCGACATCAAAAGCATAATCAGCGTCTTCTTTTGTAGTTTTAAAGCCTGGAGGATTAACACCGCGCTTTGATGCTACTTCTTCTAAAGCTAGATGTATAGAGCTTTTGCGGTCATTTGCAGCAGAAGAGGAGTTAGTATTTGGGGTTGAAGAAGTATTTAAAGGGTTTGATAAGGAAGGTGATGCTGATGATGATGATTGTTTTCCATTTTCAGAAGACGAAATCTTATTAGATATGGGGTTTTGGGAATTTGATTGAGGGAGTGTATTTTTAGAGATAGGGTATTTTCCACCAATGACGTCGACGGAGCTTTTGTATTTGAGAAGGCCATACAGACGTTTTAAAGCGACTCTCATTAAAAAGGAGTACTGCTCTAGTTGGGAGATGAACCTGAAACCACCAGGTTCGATACCAGATTTTTTATTACAATCAGGGCAATAGAGAGAATGGGTAGATTCGTCAAAAGTGCAAGAGGGGTAAATCATTTGCATTTCGGTGTTGCAAATTGAGCAAGTGAAGCAGTCGAGGTGCCATCTTTTGCGGGCTCTTATGTATTCGATGCATTCGGTTTCAACAGTTAGGTTACAAGAGGCGCACAAATCTGAGGAAACATCAGTCTCTTGATAAGAGATACGGAATAGACCCCATTTATGCCGATCAGAGGTTTCACTGAGTTTATTTAATAAGCGCTGGGTACTGTTATCCCAAGAGTATTCGATCTCGGCTTTAAGAGAGCCTTTTAATGCAACTCTGATGAGGACTTTTAAGTAGTGGGCTAAAGAAGTCACAAGGGTTAATAGTTCTTGGGTTAGACCAGAGGAGTCGCTTTTAGTTTGGGTGTTTGATAGAACAGAGAAGAAGCCAACGATTTTTTTGCATAGAAGTTTAGGCTCTCTTGTGTGTTGCAGACCAGTAGAATCATCGAATTGGGCTAGTTCATCTTCAAGGTCATCAATTGATGCAAAGAGGACGTCAACATGCATGATGAAGCGTTCGGCCTGTCTGAGGCCTTCTATATATTGACCGCTAGAGACTTGTAATAGCATGTCAGAGATGCATGCTGCGGTGGATTCTTCAAAGGAGGATAATACGGTCCATATTTGGTAAATCTGGGGTTCACCAATTGATCTAATTGGTTCGGTTAGGGTATTGTCGTTTAAAGATTTATTAGGGTTAGCCATAGAGCGGATGCGAACGTTCCAGAATTTATGGATCATGTAGCATTCAGGGTGCCATCGTTCTTCTTCGTTTTTAAGGTAAATTTGAAGGTATAGTTTCATTATAGGTTGCTGGCAGCCAGAGCATTTACTAGACACTAGATAAGTGTAGTGGAAAAGGCAGTAAGCTTTGCCTTCGTGTTCATAGTAAGTACCGTCAGGGCCGAATTCTGTTGGGCAAACAGAGCAAGTAAAGTGTTGGGGGTGGTATTTTTTTCCAAGGCCAGTGACGTAAAGGCCTTCGAGGGGACCGTTGCATCTTTCACAGATAAGGTCCATTTTTTCGTAATAGTGTCTTTGGCAGTATATCTTTGGAATTGAGCCAGGAGAATCTGAATGGTCATCTAAAGGGCAAAAGCTATCAGAAATATTAATTCCGCATTCGTCGCAAGTGAAGCAGTGGAGGTGGAAGGATTTGCCTAAGGCTTGGACGGATTTTTCGCTGTTTGGGGAATCAGAGGATGAGTCAATAGGAAGATTGCATCTGGGACAAATAGAGTAAGAAGACTCCATTATTGGGTTATATTCTCTGAAGGTGATTTCCATATATTATTGGGATATGAGAAGTATATTTAATGGAAATCTTTTTATTTTTTGATAGATCTATGTATGTGTTTTTGAAGGGTTGGCTTTTAGATCGGCAAAATAGAGATAAGAAAAATAATCGAGCTAAAAAAATAGAAAAAATAGGATGTTGTTTAGGATAAAAAAGGAATTCAAAACTACTTAAACGGGGGGAGGTAATAAGGGAGTGATGTAAATTTGATCTTTACCTTGAAAAAATTCTGAAAATATGATATTATGATAGTTGAATGGAAAGTGTGGTAAGTTCTTTGGCGATTATGTGGAGGGAGATAGAGAAAGATGATTGAGATGAAAAGAAAAATTTGAGGAATTGAATAACTTTGAAGCAGGAGTGATTAACAAAGAGGCTAAGATATTTTGATTTATGAAAAAGAGGTAGAAGAAGGAATCGAAGTGTCGGAGAATAAAACGGATGTTAATAGGAACAAATAAGCAGCGTAAGGCACAGAATATAAAATACAAAATCTTGAGGTTTATAGAAGAGATAGCAGTTATAACAAGTGGAGAAAAGGGCAGCTGCAAAGTAACATGTTATTGTTGATTTTGGTAAAATGTAAATGATTTAGATAGGGAGAAGAGATTGTGAATAGGAACGTAGATCAGCACAGTGGGATAAAGAAAGAGTAGATCTATTTTGAAAAATGATAAAAACAATAATAAATATAGGAATATTAGTAGTTTTTAAAATTTTTATTTTGTGTTAAAAGCTATATATTAGTTTCTATTAAAAGATAATTCATTTCCTTTTATAGCCTCCTTTTTATCTATGTGTATTCATCCACCTATTACTCAGCCAATCAATTGTTATTATATCTTCCCATATTAACGTAAATCAATTTTACAAATTATCCAATAGACTCTCACAATACCCACCTATAAATGCAACTGTCAATCCGTCTTTCGATAGGCTTAATACCCGCACGTCGTTTTATCTGCGCCTAATTATAGGTTCATTCATAATTACATTTTATCAACAACTCGTTATAGGCTTATTATTGGCTCTTGGTTCTATCTGCACCGTATCATATGCTCATTACTGCGTTATCATTTTATCTATGCTTTACTATAGGACAAATACCATCCCTTCAAAACATGACCATCTTTCCATAGACTTATTTATCTCTGCATTTAACTGCAACTTAATATAGGCTGCGCCTGGATTGGATATTTTTGACAAACTCAGCCAATGTGTGGATGTGGTTTGATCCAAGCGAACAGTCTGCTCTTACGACTCTCGCTGTTGCCAGTGCCATAAGTCAAACCACCTACCTACCAGTAAGATGCTAGGGAAACTTATACCCAGTTTAAATTGGGCCAAGCTTAGTCCCAACATATGGGGTCCAGCTTTTCCATAATTGATGCTATTTTGTACCTGGAATATTTTCCTTGGCTCCCACTAAGCCCTACCACAATTATCCTGTTACTACACCTCGCCCGTTTGTCAGCTCTATCATTGGCCCCCACCCCCTCACAACCTCAGATGACTCTCCCCGAATTGGCTGATTAAGATTATCTGCCGTTTTGAGATTATTCATCCAATCTATTGCTTGATTAAACCCATATCATTGATTAGATGTCACATGTCCAATCACCCTCACTAGTTAATCATCCTCCGATTGCTCCGTCAGGTGGATACATTATGGCCAATACATTTGACTAGATTAGGCATCTCTGCTACTCGCCATAAAAAAATTAGACAATATCCAATTTACCAAAGCGACTTGCACTTGATTTCTTATAAATGTTTGCAAGGCCGCAACTAATTTAATCCGCTACAAATTACATCTCATTCGCTGTTATTATCACCTCACATATTATCATCGCTCCCAATAACAAGATCATCCTTACCAGATATACCAAATATACCAAATATACCAAATATACCAGTTATACCAGGCTGCTCCCTCTCGTTCTCGCCTTCACTTTAACTACAATACATAGCTGCCTCCACATCTAATATTCTTTCATTACTTATACATTACAACCAACTTCTTCCACAATAATAATAAAAAAATCCTACAGCTCCGTTTTGATATCCCACTTACTTAAAAATTCCACTCTACATCCAACCACCTATATTATTAGCGCATGTCGGTCCATATCACCTACCACTATGTAATAAAATCCTAAAAAACTAATATTTTATCTCTCCTTTAACCACCTCATGCTAAACTGATTCATAAAATTCAAAACTAATTTCATTTTGCTTCCCAACCCCATTCACCTTCTCCTTCATCCTATTTGCTTCCAACTCAACCAACATAAAAATTATATTTTATTTATAATTTCCTTATAAACCCCAACATTCCAGCTCTGTTTTATTATATTGTATTATTTATCAACTCTTATGTAATTAGGCCAAACAATATTTCAATGCAAAGTCATCCGATAAATGTTTGATTAGCTAATAAGTAGCTTATTCTAAATAATATAGTATATAGCTGATCCACTTAAGATTTTGAAAAGGATTCCAATTACTATAAAACACTATGATGCAAATCCAAGTCACAGTGACTCTACAAGAGCCTCTGAAAATAGATTAATCACACCAAAAAATAAATCTCAAGCAACTAAGTGCTGTCTCTAGAAAAAAACATAATAATACTCAATATTCATCCAAATATCTTTTAGGAAGCTATTATCATTCCAAAGATAAAAAAACCTCCTAAAATATTCACACTTATCCTAATAATAGCACTACTACACTCCTTGACTCGTTTAATGTCAAAAGTTATTAAAAAATAAGGGTAAAGCATTACCGTGACATCATCCAAATATTCACTAATCACCGACTCGCGCATTCTCAACATCTGAAACACAGATTTATAAAAAAAATTTATTTTGATATTTCTGATAACCATCTCCGATTTTACCTAACGTAAACTTTTACATATATAAACTTATAAATTAAATACCCCTTAATCATCAAACATATTTAGGTTTTATTAAAAATTCAAGATTTTTATTGAAATTATATTTTTCGCTTTAACATGAATTATAACCATTTTAAAGAAAATCAAAGAGTCGAGAATCTAATATTCATTTATTTATTTACTTTTTTTTTTGAAATTTATTGAAAATTATATTCATTTATATAAAATTCGATCAAAGCTCAATAAAAACTTCAATGAAAAAACATTAATTCACACTCATGTCCCTCCCCCAACTTCCCTCATACATAATATAACTAAATTCGATTTAAAATGGTTATTAAACCCTCTTTAAATCAATTTAAACTTTGCTCAATTTTATATTCATAAGGTTTATTTTTATTTTTTTCCGTGTGATTAAATCTAAAAATAACTTCATAAAAATCACCAATTAAAAATCATATAAATATAAATACATAACACAAAAATAACTAATTGGGATATTCTTGCAGGAAGCGTAATTTTTTTCCTGAGAAGTTCTATTTGCTTACATGAATTAGGCCAAGCTGTTGACTGTATCAGGTAATCCATTTAATTTTTTTTTCTAAAAAGATTTTAAAATAAAAGTAAATATGTCGAGTAGGAAAAACTTGATCGGAAAAGTTCCGACTCTCGAAATAATCTCTCGATAGTATCATTTAAGGCATTTTTCAAACCAACAAACTGAATTAAATATACTTTTTTTTTTATTTCTGCTCTTATTACTAAACTTACCCTTAATTACTGTGTATTCCGGCTTGTATATTATTTAAATTATAGGTCCAATTAAAACTAGTTGTAAAATAACTGAACACTTAAAGCTCCAAAAAAAAAAGTTTAAAACCTTGATTAAAATGCAAATTCATCAAAATTATAAATACTTTGTTATTGTTTTTAAGTGTTCGTATGAGAATTAAATAAGCCTATAAAAATCTAATTTATGTTTCAAAGCCTATAATAGGGTCATTATACTCTTAAGAAATAAAAGGTTTTAAATAAATTGTAAGGGTTAGTTTATATTTTATTTTATATTTTTATATTTTTTGTTTTACTTTTTGTTTTGTATATTGGTCAATGATTAAAAAATTTTATATAAAATAAAGGTTTTTAAACTTTTATAAAGGAAATGTTTTTGTTTATAGACATTTTTTGCAACATATATTTAAAAATTACTATTATAGAAATCTTTATAAACTAGTTATCAATGAGTTACTAGTTATTTTACATTTACTAAATCACAAATTCTTCATCATCTAATCTCTTCATTTAATATCTGAAATTATAATTTCCTAGTTTACAAAAAACTAATTTGCAGAAATAAATAACTAGTTTACTTTATAAAAATCCTCAATTTCTTAAGATGAAAATTCTATACGCTAGAAAATCATAGCAATAAACCTTTTTAACCATTTTCCTTCCAACACTATTTGAAATTGTGGGCTTTTTTATTCTTCAATAATTTATAATTTTTCTAATTAATTTCTTCTATTTCACATTATACCGACACTTAATTCGGATTTGGAACCATATTATTTCTATTGAATGAAGTTGGTTAAATTAGGTATACAAAAAACAGTCTATCTCTCAGGTAAGAGTTAAACTTTATATGAACACTATATCCAATAGACTAATTCAGATTTTTATAAATATAATATACGGTATAGATAAATTGCATAAGATAGACAGACTAAGCCACAATCAAAAAAAAAAAAAAGGAATGTTTGCACATCATTTGGAATATCAAATTCACGGTTTATATACCTATCCTCATTAATTTAATTTTCATATGACCAATAACCAATTAAAAATCTAATTAGGATTTTTAATTCTACTAATGGATATAAAACTTCGTTTTAAATTCAAGCTTTGTTATTCATAGCACTTTTTGATCGTGTTAGAAAATGTAATTATCTTTTACTAAAAATTTAGAAAAAATAATTGATTTTAATTGAAAGAATTAGATTTAAATAGTTAAATACTGATGAAATAATCAAATAAGCTAGATATCTTTAATTTGTATATAGAATTTCAAATATAAATATAAATAAATGATATTATATATTAAGGGAATATAATTGATAGTGATTAAATTTCTTTATTTTCTTTAGCTCTTACCTTAAAAGAAAATAAGTGTTGAAATTAAAATATAAAGCTTTCTTACACGTAAAGAACGTTTGAATAACCTTTATTAAGTACACTTTTTTTAAAATTTTTATAATTAGGAGAAATTTTTTTAATGTAAATAAGTATTAGGTATTTTACTTTATTAAAATAATATCTCGAGATGTAAATTTAGTAAATTAAACAATATCATTTAATTTTACTTGAAAGTGAAGAAAATTTTGAATAATAAAATCAATTAATTAATAAATTAATGACAATATCAAAAAATTATTAAGAGTAATTTAGCACAAGCAAAGAATAAAATATAATTTATTGGGTGAAAATAAATGATATAATTAATGAAGGCTTTATATAAAATGTATTTTGCCTGTATTTTTGAATCGATCCGAATGGGTGTAATAATTAATAGTGAATTTTTAAAATTAAAATATTAATTCCTCATATTTTAAAATTTGTACTGAATTGATAATTTACTAAAATTGTGTAAAAAAATTACAATAATACTTTATATAAAATAGTGTTATTGATAATAAAAATCCATCTTCTTGG
>LSSN01001190.1:0-17489 GCA_001970855.1 Smittium culicis | reverse complement strand
ATAGACTGTTTTGGATCTACTTATACTGGTAAACTGGATTTGATAAAAATAATATAACTTTGAAATTCAATTAATTATTGGATTTAGTTAACAGAAAATGATAAGTATGGGATATTTTTATGGGAAGCGAATCTTTTTCATTTAGAAATACTATTTGCTTATTTAGATTATACAAAAATGTTGGTTGAATCAAATATACCATTAGATGATATTTTTTTAATACTAATTGAAAATAAAGGAAATGTTGCAAAGTAAGAAATTTTTAATAGGAAATGTTCCGCTCTTTGAATTAATCTCCTATATAATTATTAATAACCGGCATATCAATAGGTCTATTTATTTTCAAGAGTGTAGGGCGTAAAGGTGATAGTAAGCTCGCTGAAACCAATACTATAATAAAATTCGGGAGTGCTGGTGATTTTGTTGTTGGCAGCTGGGATATCTATATAAGATAAGCCAAGGAGAGAGAAGAATAAGAGCTGGCGAATAGCAAACTAGTTAAGAAATAATTTTATAATGTGACTAAATAATGACGTCAGTTTTTGTTATAAAATATTGTTAAATCTTATTATACCTTTATTTATTTATTTTAGCAGTTAGAAATAATCAAGTAAACCGATGAAGTAAAGTTTTTTTTTTTTTTATCAAAAGGGTGAATCTCCTGGAAAAACTAGAAAAAGTAATTACTAAGACAAAGCTCATTTGAATTTTTGGATTTTTTTTATCTTCACAGCTATTGTCGTATTGGAGATTGATTCAAGGAGCAGAAAATTGCCAATTAAAAATTTCTTACTTTGCAACATTACCATTATTTTCAATTAGTATTAAAAAAATATCATCTAATGGTATATTTGACAACCAATATTTTTGTCTAATAAAAATAAGCAAATAGAATATCAAAGAAAAATAGCTCCGATTATCCCTAAAAATATCCCATATACTAAATGGCGTAACTTGAGACAAATCGGATATTTCTGGATGTATGTAATAAGGTTTCTTGGGTTTTTTTTTAAAGAATTCTTAATTGCCAATCTATCGAATATTCGGACGGATTTTTGGATATAAGTACAATAAAATTGATTATGTAATATAGAGTATCCAATAAATAAATCGTTCTAAAGTTATATAATCCACCACAAAGGCTTTTTTAAATTGCTTTGTTTTGGTTCAAGAAAGGGTGAAGTAAGCAGAAAAGCAAATGGATGATGAGGATTTACATTTAATAATTTTCATTTAATAAAGTAGAAAAAAATGTAATTGCATTTTAATATGGGATTGCTAATATTTTACATATTGGGAGATTATTTGAAGGAGCGTAAATTCTCCTTATTTTTTCCCTATCACCATCATTAATTAGCTTAGGTTCCAGAGTTAAGCTCCATTATAAACTATTATTAATGGAATCATAATATATAGGTAATTGACTTATCTAAAGTACAATAAAAAATATAATTACCAGCAGAATAAGATCTGCTAAACGAAATAATAATCCCTGACACAGTAAGATTTTTGCTTTTGAACTTGTTGGTTAGCATTATCCCGTCCAACATCTCTTTATTAAGTGTAATTTAAATAATAGTTTATGGTTTATAGCTAAATTTATTATTTGCTATTATTCGACAAAAAAAATTTTTTTATTTGATGAATAAAATGTGTTTTATATTTTTAGAGTGCATGAAAAAAAAAAGGAATAAAATAGAGCGAGTAAGGATGATGGATATGGATTTGATTCTAATAGTTGCTTTTATTTTATTTTATTTTGTATTATTTTTTGGTGTCTGTGATTGTAATTGGTATGCCAGGCTGGAAAAGGTATTGTCAAATATTGATGGCATGTATTAGCAAAAAGTAGGTGGTAAGTATTAGTAAGCGAAAAGTGGTTGTATTAGAAAGATAATGAAACGGTAACAGGGATGGAGGACGTTAGGATGGATACATTAATCGCAAAAATACATTATGCGAAATGAGGTGGAGGTTATTATAAAGAATTTATTTTAATTTTTGGTGATAAGCGAGTGGCTCTTAGGAGAGTAACGCTTATTTATTTATTTATTTTTTTGCAAAACTGAACTTTGATAAAGCTAATTGGTGTATCAGATAAGTCTTTGACAATATTTTCTAATTGTATACAAAAAAACAACAATAAAGATGTCTAATGCTAAAGAATTTAATAGGAAAAAAAAAAAGTTTTATAAAATAGTAAGTATATTTAATGGCGAGAATTTTTTTAAGGGGAAAGGTGGCGAGGTGAGGTGAGGTGTAATAAAAAGATAGGGCGATTGTAGACAAGAAAAGTGGAGAAAATTAGAATTTTGTGTTTATAAGGCTAACGATTTTATTCTCAAACTGTGTAATGCAGAATGTTGCTGCAAGATGCCAAAAAAATGAGTGAGAATTGATCAGTGCACAATTTATTGGTAAAATAAGCGTAATTTGGCAACTGAAGAGCCATGAGATTTAAGAAGGTGCGCGAGTATTTGGGAAAAAGATGTAATTTTGATGGGTTTTCTGATAATTGTAAAAGGCAGCTATATTTGACTGCATATTTTTTACCATCAGATCACTGATGAATTGATTGTATTGATAAATTGGGTGCTTTGAAGAAAGGCGTTTTTGTGCAAGTTGCAGCGTAGAATAATACGTATTTTATGGATGAATGCCTGGGGATATTTTAGAGCATGGAGATGTGAGGTTTTATGGGTATTTTTTGGTAAAGCAATTGTGGTTTTAATAGGGCGAAAAATAGGAGTGAATTAGAGTTGAACATTTGGGCGTGGTTATGATTATATGCATTAGTCATGATTATAAATGAAGGTAGTTTTGTTGATATCTGGATATGATAATGTAGGTGAGGGATTGGATGGGGAGGAAGATTGCAGTATTCGTTGTTATATAAAAATTTTAATAGCATTCGCCTAGTTAATTTTTAGGGGTTAAATATAACTAATTATTAAATAATTTTATGTGCTAAATTATGAATTAATCATTAATTAATTACTATTTTCTTATTTAATTTTATGCACTAATAGTTTACTTTACTAGAATTAGACTATTTATTTTTAGGTTTTTGGATATTAAAAGATGCAATTTAATTTAGATATTTAGTGTATGAATAATAATTAGTTCAGCGCGCTTAAGGCTCAGCGCCAGAGGACAGCGATATGTAGCAGATTAAGCTTTTATTTATGGGCAGGTATTGAGCATCTTTTAGAAACAGGTAAAAGGGGACGAAGAACAGGAAGGACAAATCAGCGGCGAATGAGAGGTCGAGTAGTATGGCTGTGGGGCAGGTTGGGGTCTGTTATTGGAGGACATAGCACGCTACGGATCTTGTAATATGTTATTTACTACAAGTAATTTATGTTTATTTGATTTGCGTCTATTCTCAGATTGAGAGAATGCTTGGTTTTAGGGTTTGCGTTTTCCCAAGGCTAGCGAATCGTCAGCGCTAAAGATCAGGTAATTAAGGTGTTACCTAACAAATCGATACATTTAGCCGCAATTAGAGAAAACATGATATTTAAAGCTTCATTGCAATCTTTTTGCAATTGGTTAGGTAATTAATATGCCCTTTACAGGATAGTTATTACCAAATAGTTCATTTATGATATCGATGTGCGTAGGTTTCGCATTTTGGGCCACAGCTATTGGATGAACTTTTTTAAGTGTTGGGAGGTTTGAAGCGTAAATCAAGGTGCAAATATATCCTAATTGGGATTTATGACAGTTCGTCTATTAATAGAGCTGATGATAGGACCATAACTATTGGCTATGATCATCTTAGCTTTCATTTGGGTGTACAAGCGATAAAAGAGGTAAACGGTGTCTAAAATTGACAGAAAAGTAGCTAAACTGAAATAAAGTCAACAGACTTGTCCGATGAATAGCATTACTTGCACGAACGCAATAGGGCTATCTCAAAGGCAGAAGGACTCAAAGACTCGAAAGCTCAAAGGTAGAAAGACAGAAAGAAAGTGGGTTTGTTAGGCGTGGATTAAATAAGGGACCCCCAAAAAAAAAACTCGCCTCTGCTGAATAGCTTAGCGCTTCAGGACTAGTCGCCGTTTATTTTTGCCATTGTGGAAACAATCCTCCCACAAATTCCTTCGCTTTTCGTAACTGGGAAATCCTTTAGTGCTTATGATTGTCCCTCTATTGCGTAAAACACACACAATTCCTCGTATTCGCTGAAAACCGCAAATTCCCAATTTGTCAGCAACGACAATTACCCATTTCCCGCCCTTTCCTGCTACTTCCTCCCCCAAGCAGCCTCTACACTCTATTTCATCCATAATTTTTTTCTCGATTACACTTGTCCTGTGCTCTTTTTACCATTTAATCCACACCGAATTTATGTTCTTTCCTCTTCTCTCTGTTTCTAATTCATATTCAATTCTAACCCCTCTATCTAAATATAACACAACTCATACCTTTCTTCCTTATACAATATTTAATACATTTTATATCGCTCTATAACACCTCCCTTAAACTCCATCTTTTCTACCGATTCAAGCAATCTTCTTCACCTTCCCCCCCCATTAAACACCAAATCTACCTTACGGCAGCGCTGATAAGGTCCCCCCACAAATCCCTCCTCATTCTCCTTCGGTGATTTAATATAATGCCCGATAAGGATATCTTTAGGCCAGCTAAAACCAATTCTAGCGATATGCCAAACTACAAATCCATGTCTGAAGGCAGCAGCTCGGCCTTTGAAAGTTTTTCCCAAGAACAAGCTCCCACCACCAGCTTACCCCAAACAAACAGCTCTAGTCCACAAACCAATAAAGATCTAAATAAAATCCCCCACTGCTGGGGTTGCTCAAAAGTTATCGAAAAGGGTAACGCCATCCAGTTCGCTGACGGCGTTTGGCACCTCGAATGCTTCAAGTGTACCTCCTGCAAAAAACTCATCTCCTTCGACTCTAACCTCCTCTTCCTCGCCGACGGTAAACCCATATGCTCTGACTGCTCTTACAGCTGCTCCCTCTGCAAAAAACAAATATTCGACGAAGCTATCGTCACTGGTAATACCCCCCTTCCCTCTCCCTTCTTTCTTCTTCCCCCCTTAGACTTTTCTCTCACGCCTATACCCTCTTAACCCTTACTATATTTCCTACTAACTTGTACCACATTCCCTACTAACCTATAACATTCCACTTACCTTGTAGCTGAAGGAACTTATCATTCTGAATGTTTCCGCTGTGGTCAATGTAAAAATAAAATTCAAGGAAAATCTTTCGCTAAAACAAACGCTGTAATTTACCCTTTTCTCTTATATATATCCTCCTTTTTCTTTTCTATTCTCTCCCTCATCTCATTTTAACTTCTCCATAATATAGGGTATAATATACTGCGTTCCTTGTTACACTGTCCGAAAAGAACGTAAAAAGATTTCCCAGCTAAAACAACTTGAAAAAAATAAAAGAAAAAAAGATCTCCCCAAACTACCTGAAAATGAGCCTGTAAGTCTCCCCCATTCTAATGGCCCCTTCCCTTATCTAAACACTCATTCATTTTATTAATTATCTAAACCTTTCTTTCTATTTACCCCCCCCCCCTCTCCATGTTAATTTAATGACTCTTTGCTTATATCACACTCATTTCACTACTATTATATAGACCGAGTCGAATACCCCCGCTAAAAATCCTGAAATTAAAACTACTTTTGACAATAAAACTTCCATATCATTTGATTACGAAGATATTCAGCTCATTTCTAATACTAACAGCTCTTCTGATATTCCCTCCCCTTCAAGATCTAAACCTCTTCAACAAAACTCTTCCTCCCTCCCCAAATCATTCCCCTCCCAAAAACCCAAATCTCCTGATTCCCAAGATTCCAATAACTCAAATCTTGGCTTCTTCAAATCTGCTGACCAACAAAAGCCCTCAAATAATTCACCCATATCCCCTTCTGACTATAAAAATACAGATATCCCAAAAATCTTTAAAAACTCTCCCACCGAAAGCCCAAACCTCAAAAATATTGCTTTGAATGAAATATTCAAACCTCCCAGCTTATCTGAACTCGAAGAGTCTATCAATAAAAAAATCTCCACTATAAACGATTTATCTCTATCCGAACTCAAAGTTGAACTCACCCTCGCATACAAACATATTCTATCTCTAGAAAATGAAATATACGCAATCAAGGTACTCAACCCCCTAATCTCCATTTCCCCACCTATACTATACTATACTATACTATCCTATCTACTTCTCAGCTCTACTCTTTTTTTATCATAAATTCTATCTTTGTTATCTAATACTTCTAATTATCTATTTTTAGAAATCTACTTTTAATGACGATCTCATTGAATCTTTTGTAAAAAACGACTCTCTATCCAGCTTAATCCTTGATGAATCAATCCCCAATATCAATCAAAACAAAGCCCCCAAACCCAATACCACTAATAACTCCTTAGGTATTTCTAAAAAAGTTGAAGCCTTCTTGGGTGTATCTAACAACCATGCATTCTCATTCTTCAATACCTTACGTCCTGTTCGCTGCGATAAATGCAATGATCTTATCTGGGGGATCAATAGCAAAGAACTCAGATGTCGCGTTTGTGGATACACTTGCCATCAACGATGTCTTGCTGGTGCCACAAGCTACTGTGTACTCCCAACAAACTTTAAAAGAGACCATCCCAATGGCTCCGCTATCGCTTCAAATAATCTCGACCTAACCCCTAACATTACCTCATCTAATTCCACTGAAATCGACTCTGCTGCTGACATTGATTTGGATATCCACAATTCAAAACCCATTTTAGACGATCTATTTAAACGCCCCTTAGAAATTCAAGCCAGCATCGAAGAAGCTAGTGACCATATCCCTTTAATCGTTAAATCCTGCGTCGAATATATTGAAACAAATGGAATTGAAATGGAAGGTATCTACAGAATCAGTGGTTCCTCTAGCGACATCAAAACTATTCACAACAACATCCTAAAAGTTGTTCGATCAAGAAACAACTTTAAAAAGAAAAAATCCTCAAAATCTCCTAAAAATAAAGATAACGGCATCGACAATAGAGACTCTTGCAACTTTTCCTCAATATTCACATCTGAAAAAATTGACATTGACGTCAGCAGTGCCACAAGCGTTTTAAAACAATACTTTAGAGGTTTGCCCATCCCCTTGTTAACCCTTGAACACTATAACGAATGGATCAGCATTTTTAGCTCAAAAGAAAACCCTGTCGCCGCTAAGCCATTAACAAACGGCTTATCCGAATCTGATTCAATAAAAATCGCTAAATGCAGAGAAGTTGGAAATAAACTACCAATATCTCATATAAATACCCTTATTTACCTATTAAGACACTTGCAAAAAGTCGGGAAAAATAGCAGTAAAAACTTGATGCCCGCCGCTAATCTCTCTGTGGTTTTTGCTCCCAATTTACTCCGATTACCTGAAAGCCAATTCAACCAAGAGATGCAACATATGAGTTTCATTAATATGTGTATAACTTTCTTAATTAATAAAGTAGATTTAATCTGGCCCGAAAATCCTGAAGATAGTAACTCAACCCAATCATATTTTGAAAGAAAAGCTTCTGATACTAGTGATGTCTCTATCTCTTCTGATGACATCAAACAATCCCTCGCAAATTTTACTGATCGAAGTGATAATAGTCGCACCGATTCGAAACTAGGATCTATAGCACCAAATGCCTCCAACTTTGCTAACTACAATAAACAGCCACAGCTGCACAAGAAGTCATCAGGCGAGCTACGAAAAGTCTCTGCATCCCATAATCTAGAGCTAAGAAAACAGCCTGCAGCTGATCCCCGCAGCAATTTGCCATTAGCAATTGGTTCTCGCAAACTTTCGCTAGCATCTGGCCAAAACTCGCGCAAACCTTCCTCTACTAATAATAACTTTGATAACTTATCTGGATCTATGTCAAACAATCAATCATCCCGAAACTCTCCAGATAGTAACAATAAACTATACAATGGAAATGTCTTTAGTAATACCAACAATATTGCAGAACTCAACTTTAATTCAAATTTACGCAATATGCTGTATATGAACCAGCAAGATCCTGATAGCAATTCATCCTCCACCACAGAAAATAATTTCAGTAGAGTAGATATGCAAAAAGCTACCCAGCAAAAGACGCACAATACAAACCTATCTCAAAATAACGCTCCGCAAAATGACTTATCAAATGCAATAAAATTCAATGCGATGTTACCAGGAAATTTCTCAAAGCCTAAACTTAAATCTGACAAACCAAATTTCACAAACATTAAACCATTCACTGCAGCGCAACCCCAAAACATCTACCAAACTAAACAATAAATTCTTTGTATTCAAAGAGAGATCCATATACACCTTTATTATATAAATATTTATTTATGTATACTTTACAATCGACTTTTTTTTTTTAATTGTAGTAGTTTCTCTTATTTTTAAATCTAAACATTAATTAATTCTTTTCTTTTCTATTTTTTTTTTTGAAAAAAAAATAGAAAAAGTGTGAATGTATTCTTTATTATTATTTTTTTTCTATGGTGGTATAAGTATGTATATTTGCCGCAAAGATATTTTATAAGTTTTTTTTAAATCTAGAGCCGTGATTTGGTGAACGGTGCAGGTCCATCTTCATTACCAATATCGCTGTTGCTGCTATGCGCATCTTCGTTAGCAGTGATGACGGCAAGGACGAGCGTGACGTCGTCGGGCTTCCCGCCACTGAACGAGTACCCAGCAGCTTTTGCGCGTTCGCTGAAGGGGCTGCTTAAGTCGGACCGCAAGTAGTTCAAGCAACTTGCCTGGACCAGCTGGTAGGCGCACTGTTCTTGGTCATTGATGGAGTGAGTTAGCACGGCGAGGATTTCGTCGTTGAAGACGTTGTCGAACAGGCCGTCGGTCGCGAGAAGGACCACGGTGGCACCGTTGGCGGCGGAGGGGCCAGCGTCGAAGCGGCCAGAAACTGCATCGTTGGGGGTGTCGAGGCCGATGGCGGCCACGTCGCTAAAGTCGAAATCGTTGCGCGCCGTCGCGCTCTCAGCGCTGGATCCGACCGCGCGGGCCTTGTAGTTGGCAGGGTTTGCGGCCAGGTTCTGCGGCTCGAACGCGCCGCCGGGAGGTGGCGGGGCGACGCGGTGGCCGCGGCGTGCTGGCGGGGGGAACTTGCCGGTGAGCTGGAACGGCATGTTGAATTTGTGCTGGTGTTCGGGGGACACGTAGCGGGTGGTGACGGGCGCGGTGGCGCCGGGGGCGACGTCGAAGATGGCGTAGTTGCTGTCGCCGATCTGGGCGACATCGAGCGCGCCGTTGACCATGTTGAAGGTGGCGGCGGTGATGGTGCTGCTGCCGTACAGGTCGTGCGGGTCGGCGCGCATGTGACTGTATGCGAGCGCGATGCAGCGGTACGCCTCGACGGCGTCCGTTTCGTGCAGCAGCCACTCCGACGCCGCCACTTTCGCGCAGTAGTTCGTCAGCGTGCGCGCAAACACCGACGGATCGATCCCCGATTCGTTCCACCCGCCGACACCGTCGGCAACGCCGAAGATGGCGTTGTAGCGGTTCGCGGCGCAGAAGAAGCTGTCCTCGCCGGCATCCGCGTGCGCGACTATTTCGCCGCCGGTGCTCGCGAAGTGCGGAGCGATCGTGTGCGTTTGAACGCGGATCGGCAGCTCAAATGGGGGCATTTTTTTGCTTGGAGGCTGTGCGCGCAGCTGGGCGCGGTACTTATTGACGTAGGCTGCGGAACTCTTCTTGGAGAGATGAGCAAACGTCAATCTGGCGCTGAATTTGGGGATCACGTTTGTCAGTTTCGACGGCATTTTCTGGAATGATCGGCTCGACTTGCTGGTTTGATGTGAAAATGATTGCGGCTTAATTGATCTTTTAGGTTTAAATAATAGTATACTTGCGATGTTGTTTTATTTGGGAATTATCGCACAGCCTTTTTCACCAAAAAAAAAATTTTGTTAATGTACACTTAGATTAGTTAGTAACAACTTGTGAAAAAAAAATAAAAAATAAAAGTATAATCTAAGAAAGAGGGATAAATTTTCCTCCAATAATACACGCCTTAAATTAATTAATACTTTTTCTTACTAATTTTTTTTTTTTTTTCATATTAAAAACCTAATATCTTATACTTTATTTTATAAACTTTTTCTCAAAAATATACATTAAATGTGCTTATAATGCAAATCAGTTCCAGGGATAGAATACGCTAAATATGAATAATCGAATAGAGTAGACTTTTCACTTTAAATGTTATTTTTTTTACTAAATTAATTTAATTTGAGTTGGGGAGGTGGGTGGGGATGAAGGATGTAATGTTGGGCAGAAAGAACTTATTTACAGATTTAGCCATATATAATAAATATAAAAAGCTATAAATAAGTCGCATTTCCTTATCTCATCACTACAATATATACATTCTGAGACATTGAAGGACGCTAGCTAGCCTCAGCTATTAATGGCGCTTATTTATCATAAGCAGCTCCTCGTCAGACTCTATCCTATTAATAAGAGTTTTGTTTTGTTATTTACTATACAGGATTCCAAAAAATTAAAAATAAGGTTTTAATAAAGAACCTAAAGAGGTTACATACAATCACTATATAATCAACTAAAAACAGTAACTTTTCAATTCGGTGAAATACTATATAAATTCAATATTGTGATTATCACACATAACCCTCGAGTTCTATGTAGAGTTGAAAAAAAAAAAGTGTGTAATTGAAGTTGGTAAGTATCTTGGCTCAATTCAATTCAGCTAGGATTTATATTATGCTGGTCTCGAAATCAGCCTGGCTTTAAAAAAAACCAATATCTTTCAAGTAACTTGTCTAACTGCCTATCGCAAATATAGCCTTAACTACTCCTTACTCGTACTATAATTTCTTTGCGCACAACTTGTTTCGAGAATTTATAATTGGATTTTTTTGTCTGCTTCAGGCGAAGATAAAAAAAATTTTTTTGAAGATAAAACTTGCACTCATTTTTGAAATAAAAGACTATAAACTACTAATTTAAGTTAGTAGAAATGTTAATATGTGAAGTATAAATGAGAAAATTCAAGAAAAAGATGACGTAGCCGAGAGTGCACAGGACTAAAACTGATCACATTAACTATATATTATTTACGAATTTTAAACTGATGAGTAAATTTATATTTGCCAATACATAGCTAGCAACCTGTCAAGTGAGTCATATCATAGTTTAAATACCAGCACGTTAGAAAGGGATAATCTAGAATTGTTTTACTTATCCAAAAGTATTAAGATCAAGAACTTTGAATCCACTATCATATTTGGCTAAAGTTCAGTTTGATAAAAAAAAAAAATTATAATTTTTCTCCACACTTTATTCCTCGCAAAAATACACAAATTACGCGTAAAAGAAAAAACTCAAATAATTATCCAAAAGCAAAGAACGTGATATTAATAAACCAATAAATTCTAGTTTTTGAATATCATCGAGATTTATGAATATATGTGGGCCAATGAAGATCCCGCGGATTAACCAATAGATCAGCTGAATGGGAATAGGTGGAGGATTTACCTACTCTATTAAAAAAAAAACGAAAGAAAACATATTTATAAGCAGACAAAAATCTCGTAGTTTTTTTTATTTTAGCGTCTATAAAAGTTTGCAAGTTAAAACGCGACTATTTTTTTTATATTTAAATATCAACTTGAAACTCCCAATAATAAAACTCTAGAAAGCTTATTATATAAATATCTAAAAAAGTTTTTTTTATAAATAAATTAATAACATTTTTCTAATAGTTCGCTCAAATATCATAAAAATTTTTATAAAACTCCTAATTTAGAAAATTAAAACGCAACAATGAACGATCCATTTCTAGGTAATTAATTCTATTTTTTCCATTTAGTTTATAAAACATATTTACTATATTTTAGCATTTTACCACTATTTAACTTTCAGACGATCCCGAATACGAATCAGTGAAAATAGATTCAGGAATTCCAGCTCCAAGCAACAAGACCGTTACGAGATCTCCTAAACGATCCAATTACAACGACCCCAGAAAAAGAAAGTACAACGATCACGATCAAAATCGCTTCGATCGAAGAGTTTCTAATTATAGGAACGACAACTACAATCGCAACGCTTCCAGTGTCAGAAGCGATAATAGGCACAGAATCGAAAATAGTTACAGAAACGAGAATAATTACCGAAGCGAAAATAATTACAGAAACGATAATAATAACAGAGTCGATAATAATTACAGAAGTGAAAATAACAATAGAAACGAAAATAATTTCAGGAGCGAAAATAATTATAGAAACGAAAACAATTTCAGGAGCGAAAATAATTATAGAAACGAAAACAATTTCAGGAGCGATAATAATTATAGAAACGAAAATAACAATACAAACGATCGACAACGCCACCAGTTTAATAGCAACTACGATGCTAAAGATATACATCATCCAACCAACCAAAGCTCAATATCCCCTAATAGCTCATCCAACTTTCAGCAGCGTCCAGATACTGCAAGTAACCACGGTTCAGAATCTAATCTTAAGAGGCCTAGCAATGATTCATCCTCAAGATCAGCTAGAAACGCCTCGAATTTATCATTATCTGCCAAACTCGTTCAGAAATACATTCAACCTAATAAGTCTGCTAAGATCGAAGATTTACAGCTTCTCAAGGCATCCATTAACCCTAAATTTAGAAAATCTGCTGTAAATCAGAATCATACCTTTCTTTCTTTTTAATCTTTTAATATGAATTCTACTTTTTTCTCATTTATTACATAATATTTTTTAATTTAGAGAGAAATCGCTATCGAAAAGAACCTGTTCCACAATGTATTTTTTGAACATTTGGTCAAGCTAAAAGTAAGTTGTCTATTTACCCTCACTATACCGAATTTTATTTAAAGCAAATCAGTTACATATTTGGCTTATTTATACCACTCCCTTTTTTTTTTTTACAGCCGCTGATTTATTTACATAGTTATTTTAAATTTTTAATAGAACAGAATAATTAGTGCTCCAATAAAAGAGAGGACATTAGCTCTTGAGGCTGCTAACGCATACTCGCTAGTTAAAACAAGTAAATTCAAATCCCCAACTGCGCTAATGTTTGCCAGTGTTGATTCAAAAGAGCATTTAGCTGACACTCTCGCCAGTCAATCAAATATCGATTCGTCAATTTCTGGAAAATCCACGGCACAGCGACTGATAGTTGGCGAGTTAAGTGCTGGAGGTGGTGGTGGTGGTGCAAGTAATTTGTATGGATCTAAAACAGGTCTTTTAGAGTACTTGGAGCACGTACTTGACAAAAAGGGCGTACTTTTCGATGTTGATAGGATCAATTTATCGCCGAACGTACAGCCCAATGCTAAACATTCGTCACCGCTAAGTATTAGAAACATTTTGAACGATCCTGATAACATCGATGACTCACCGTCACAGCTTAAAAATGCACCTACTAAAGGTTCGCTTTTTTTTTTATTTTTATTTAACTGCCTTTTTAAACTTGTTAGTGACAGGTAAAAAAAATAACACAACTAATTTAAAACTGTTTTTAATGGGGGTGCGACTGGGCAAATAATAGACTTTAATTTCTTGGAGAAACTAGCTAACAGGCTTGATTCGATGTCTAAGAAACAATTATCTTCAACCAGCAGTGGGCGACAAGGAGACGAAACCTTACACGATGATCGGATGCACGACATTCAGCTAGTCGAACTTATTGAGAGCGCGGGTATGGGTGGATCGAGTGATGGTGGGACCAACAGTTCCGCGAACTCGTTGGGGGACGTTCGGTGCGGCCACGATTTCGACTCAATCAAGGAGAATTCGGCGTCACCGCGGTTGTTCAAAGCGCTGCTTGTCACTCTCGCGTTCTTGAAGCGCGGCCGCGACATGGTGCTGCTCGTGGGCGGCGGGTGTCTCAGCAAGCAGACACTGCATATCCTGTTCGCCGCCGGCTTACTCTTTGAAACATCGTGCGTTTACAAGCCCCTCGTGGCTAACAACGTGTCGATGTGCCGCGTCATCCTCCTCAAAAACTTTCTTGGCGACTTCATTGGCAGTGAGGGCGGTGGTGCCGAAGCTGCGCGCATGTCGGCATTCGAGTCGCTGTTCGCGTGTTACAAGGCGCACGCGAAACTTATTGATGACGGTCTGCTCGCATCGCTTTTTGGCGACGACACGGCTGGTAATTTCAAGACCCTGCGCGACTACACGGGCTTCACCAAATATGCAAACACCGAGATTGGGCTGTGCATACAGGAGTATATGAACAACACGCTAAGCTCGCTGGATTCCAAGTACACCCTTCATTTTTTTTCCTTCTTTTTTTATTATTATTTTGAAATGAGGGTGGTAGTTGTAACATTGATTGATTGATTGATTGACCTTTTTTTTTTTTTTTAGGTTTGATGCTTCGAAATGGGATAAAGATGAACTGCGAAAACAGTGCTTTAGTTTATGGGGCATTTGATATCATCCCCCACCCTTTTTTTTTATTTTATTTAAAATAAATATAAACTTTATAAAATAATAAAATATCAAAAAAATTGTATTCCTATTGTTACACGATTATATGAAATTGGTTTTATATATACGAGGAAGAGGAGGTTTAGAACTTGAAATACATAAAAAAAAAAAAAAGCAAGTCAATTTTCTTTATTGCTGTTTTTGCGATTCGAGAACGTGCAGGCAGTTGTAAATATCTTTAGAGTTAGTGAGCAAACGGGTAATAGATTTAGGAATTTCTTTTTTGATCATGCCAGCGATGACGGGGCTTGGACCAGCGCACATCCACCTGGTGATACCAGCAGTATTGTGGAGGTAACTGAGACTGTCGAGCCATTTAACGGTTGAACATGTCTGGCTGACGAGCAGCGATTTGATATCAGCGTGGGATTTTATGGGCATACCAGTGTAGTTTGCGATAATTGGGATTTGCATTTCGGCGAAGGTCGTTTCGTCAAGCGCCTGTTTTAGCTGAGAGGATGCTGGAAGGAGCAGATCGCAATGGAATGGGGCGCCGACAGGCAGAACTGCTGTTCTGAAGGAAAGGTTTGTCTCGTTAAGGTTTTGGATAGCTAGATTTACTGCTGATTTTGTTCCGCTTAAAGTTACTTGAGTAGACTTTATAAAAAAGATAAAAAAAAGTTCAAAAGGGCTTTAGTATTTATTAAATCTATTTTATCTTTTTTAAATAAAAGGTGGGTAGGGTGGTATGAGGGTGACGGTATCTTACCATATTTATAGTAGCTACGTTTACTAGGTCGTTTTTATTGAATTTTTTATCATTATTTTTAATGCTATTTTGAATTTGTTCGTTTGTTGAATTAGCAGAGGTAACAATTTCGTTTATGGAATTATTTCTTGTTATTATCGCGATCATTGTTGAATCTATACCATTGATGGATTCTTTCATAGCTTTTCCGCGCAATTTCTACATAGAATTATAATCAAAATGAATTGAAATTTGTTACTAGAGTAAAAATGTATAAAGAAATAAAATGTGTTTACGACTAATTTGATTCCGTCGGATAAGGACAGAGATTTTGAAACTATTAGGGCAGTATACTCGCCGACGGAGTGGCCAAGAGTATAAGATACGAGGTCCTTGATTTTACAACCAGAAATTTGTTCCAAAGCAGCAATCGCAGCTACGCCAACAGTAACAATAGCAGGCTGAGCGTTCTCGGTATCAGTCAAGCTTTTCTAATAAAGAATGAAATGAAAAAAGCTGAGTAAATAAACTTGTTTGTATTAGTATCAAATTGAATTGCTCAAAAAAAAAAAAGGTGAGATAAGCTATGGTAAAAGCGAGAGGTACATAATCGCCACTGAATATAGTTTCAGAGAATTTGTAGCCGAGAGTTTCGTCAACATGCTCAAATATTTGCTTTGCGGCAGTAAAGTTGTCGTATAGATCACGGCCCATACCGATGAATTGTGAGCCTTGGCCTGGGAAAGTGAGAGCGCGTTGAGCAACGTATTTCTATTTTATTTTTTTTACAAAAGTCGAAATAATTATGCGTTTAATTTTTATATTCAATCGAAGGTAATAAAAAAGGTATGTTAATATCTTATGGTAGATGTTTAATTGAGTAGATGGTGGTTTATTAGGGGAACAGAGGCAGTGTGTAGCTTACATTTGGCAGTATCGATGAAGTGGAGTAGGAGCGCGTAATTCGGGCTATTTTAGAGACAGATCTCATGAACATTATTTTATACTTATTGTTATTTATGTGTATATGACGAAAGAGAAGCAACTGTTGGAGTGGTAAAAAGGTGGACCGGCGGGAGAAAAGTAAATGTAATTATATTGATACAGTCTTGGGGATACAAAGGGGTAAAAGTACTGATATAAGAGAGACGAGGGCTTTGGAATGAGATAAAAAGCTACTGGAGAAATTTGTGGAGTTTTTGGTTTTATCACTTAGTATCTATATTTTTTAAATAGCTAATATAGAGTTGGTATGGATTATATGTTATGAAATAGTTCTGCTGCGGGTATTTTGATGTAAGCGGTGTGTGTTTAGGCTGAGCTTTACTATATATACAGAAACTTGTAGGACTTTTCAAGCGAACTTGTACACATTAATAGTCTCTCAAACTATCTATTTCTGCCTTTACAGATTACACATTAAATGCTAACAATAGTGTGCCGGCCAAAAATTGAAATTTAGGACACAAATTGCTGGCCCCTTTTTTCAAATATTCAACCCCAAGCCCAGAATATTTGCCCCTATCGATGCATCTAGCAACCATCTTTGTCCAACCATTTCATTACCTTAATCTACCCATCTCGTATAAAACCATTCATTGGCCCCATCACTAGCACTTTTAACTTCGCTTCATCTATTGGCATTCCCACGCACTCATTTTATTCTACTGGCTCAGATGTACATTCAGAATGAATTATTGGCATGCTTATTTAGTCAGCCATTTCACGCTGACTCAGGTTTTATAAACTACTATCTAAAAAATGTAAATTCGTACACAGAGTTTATAAAGCTGGAAAGTTAATGATCTTTAAGACTAACAGTGACTCAAACCTCTAAAAACTACCATTGTCTAGTATTAATAAAAAAAAAAAGCAATTTATGTCTGTATTTTAATAAGCTTATACTATCTAAAAATAAAAAGAAGAAATAATCTAATTTTACCTTCGAAAAAATATATAAAATTTTGTCAAACCGAATCGAAAAAGAAAGAAATTAAAGAACGCTAATGCATATCAGCAAAGCAACTAAACGTTATGATTATAATAGCAATATTCAAATAGCGTAAATACCAGCTTTCTTCCGAGTGAGATTTATATTTATCTTTTATGCGTTTCTAATAGAATTTATTAAACAGTTAATCATTATTAAAACATCAGAAAGTATAATAAACAAAATTTAAAAGTATATTAAAAAATGTTTAAACAATAAAAAAATATTAAAAAATGTTTAAACAACAAAAAAATATTAAAAAAATAATTTTTCAACCGACCCCCCTCCGCC
>LSSN01001188.1:0-22279 GCA_001970855.1 Smittium culicis | reverse complement strand
TATTCTATTCTATTCTATTCTATTCTATTCTATTCTATTCTATTCTATTC
This sequence comes from Smittium culicis, assembly GCA_001970855.1. Lineage (NCBI taxonomy): Eukaryota > Fungi > Kickxellomycota > Harpellomycetes > Harpellales > Legeriomycetaceae > Smittium > Smittium culicis. The sequence continues at coordinate 22,229 of LSSN01001188.1, read as the reverse complement.
TATTCTATTCTATTCTATTCTATTCTATTCTATTCTATTCTATTCTATTCTATTCTATTCTATTCTATTCTATTCTATTCTATTCTATTCTATTCTATTCTATTCTATTCTATTCTATTCTATTCTATTCTATTCTATTCTATTCTATTCTATTCTATTCTATTCTATTCTATTCTATTCTATTCTATTCTATTCTATTCTATTCTATTCTATTAATAATATTTTAAACTAATATAGACCTAACTTACAGATTTCTGATATTTTATTATTTATTATTTATTATTATTTTTTTTATATATTACAGGAAAACATAATTTAATACAGTTAGTATCATAGAAGAAAATATTTGTTCATCATGTAGTATATTCCAAATATTAGTTAATATTTATGTGCCCGAGATTAGGCTCAAATGTATAATTCGGTTATATCACTGAAAATATATCAGTATTATAGTATCTAAGTGAGTCTGAAGCTATTTTTATTTTGTCTTTCGAATTTCCGATTTATCAATTGCTATATAGCCCAATGATATTTTAAAATTGCATTTACTAGTTATATGCGGCTCTCAATGTTAATATATTTTGTATCATGATATTAAATTTTAATTTCAACTTTTGATTTTTTTTAATTTTTTTATATGATAATATAAATAATTCCACACGTACCAATCTTTAATATTAAATTAAAAACTGATGAGTTGTAGTATAAATATCTTGAGATTAAATAAAGAAAGCTAATCCTTTGAATTTATTAAAAAAAATTAACGAATAAGAATTTAAAATTTTATAAGAAAATAATTATTAATTGCATCAATTTACTATTTATCAACTCTTTGTTTATATTTACTAATAAATGATTAATTTAATACATATATTCTTTATCATACTATAATAATTAATTATAAAGATAATTTTATTTTCAATAATGATTTGTGTATCCTAAAATTTAATTTTGATAATTAGACAATAGCTAGAAAAACATTTTTATTCAGCTTACTTCACTTAAATTTAATTTACTAAAGTATAATAATAAAATATTAAATTACCCTTCAATATAACCGAACACATTTTCGGCTTTATTAAAAAAATCTCTTATTTTAAAAAAAAACACAACATACAAAATTATAAAATTTTTTATAATAAATACAAGGTGTAAAATTTGAATAAGAAATAAAAAATTATTCATGACGGAAATTAGCTATTTTTTTGATTTCTCAAATTTATTATATATTTCGAATTATTTATTTATTTATTTTGACATTTAAAGAAATATCGCACTTGTTTCGACACGAGCTAAAATTAAACCTAGAATAAAATTTTTGAAAAAGTGACAAAATTTTAAATATAAATTATAATTATTAGTCTTAATATTTTTTGGTATTGATTAAAGCTTTTAATAATAAAAAAATTCCAAGTTCATTTTTTGAAATTTATATTGTTAAAATAATGGTATGGATGGAAACTTGAAAACTAGTCTATTTTGAATTTATTTACTTTCTTTTTAAAAAATTTCTTGAATTTTTTTTATAAATAATAAACTTTGAAAGTTAAAGATGAAATAAAGTTAATAATTGATGATATATGTTACGTGTTATGTGTTAAATATTAAATATATATATTTAAATACGACTACAAAGTTTTTAATCCTCTAAAAAGAAAATAGGAATAATCCTGAAAAAAAAAGGAATTTTCCTTTAAAAGTTTTCACAAATGAACAACTACTGGAATTTTTTTTTATACAGGGGATTTACTTCTTTGAAGAATTTTTTATGTCAATTTTGCTCTTTATGTTTAGTTATACTATTATCATTATCTTATTATTTTATTATATTGTCTTATTACATTTATATACGCTATATAAAACACATTATTAAATCACCAAGTTTTCTAATTAGTTTTTTAACTATAAAATGGGTTCTATTTTCCAAGCTGTAATCGATATAAAGTTTTTTTTGGACAATAAATTGAGAAAAAAATACAAATAAAATCTTTATTCAAGCTTATACTATTGAATCAAAAACAAAAATCCTAGACTAATTTTAAAAATCTAGGTGGAGTATAGGGTAAACTCCGATAAATATGTGTTTATGCTTTAAATTATCTTTACCAGTAAAAATATATTCAATTATTTTATAAGTATTATCTAGTAAATTAAAAATTATAATCACTTTGTAAATATATTTAAATAATTATATAATTTAATAATAAATATTGTGAATATTTTGCGGTATTGAGTATATAAAAAAAGCCATTTAACATATTTTGAAGCTTATAAATAATAGATACCGCCCCAATTCATTGTCAAATCTCAATAGTATATAAAAACGTTTAAAAATGAAATCTTACCTAGTTTAAGACCCGTTTACACCAAAGATCTGATAATCTTGTAAATAATTTTAAATCTATTCTTTTCAATAATTCTCTTGCCCCCAAAAAAATAAATTATTATATTTTTTTATTATTAACACTAAATACTGACGAATATTTTATAAAAATGCAAAATTTTTTTTCATTTTTATTATTCTCTGGAAATTATTGTGATATGCATATATATATTAAACTCTTACTCAAATCAAATTCTTATTTTTTAAATGAATATATACTTTTAATTAGATATTAATTAACTTATTATTAATAAAAATAATTTAAGTGATTTTTTTAATATATTCTTATCAATTTTTTATTTTAAATAAAGATGATAAAGCTTGATAAATTGAATCAAATTATATATTTTTATTAATTCGAGATTAATTTAAAATATATTCAACATTTCACCATTAAATATCTATGTATTGAATATTTTATTTTTAATATTATTTATAGAATTAGTATAAAAAATTATAATTTTAAAATAATATTGGAAATTTTTATATCCTCACCTCTTAAAGAATATATTATTCGCATTAATAACAATTATATTCCCAATTTTGGTTATCTTAACAATAGATAATTACTTTTCGAAAAAATAAATCTTATAAAAAACAAATATTTATTTAGATATATTTTAAAGTTTATCAGATTGTATTTTATAGTAAAAATAGATTTAATTGGCTAAATATTTAACTTTATTTTATAAATATACGTTGTACAATAATAAATTTTGATTATTCGAATAAAATTATTATAAATACTCTAATACGTTTATTTTTATAGCCTAGAATAATAATAATATAATTATATTTACATAATTTTTACCAAAAAATAATACTAAATCTATATATTTATATATATACAGATAATTTATTATATACTGTATATAAATTTTATTTTTTTTTATTCTCTAAAAACTAATCTTTACATTATTTTTGACAATAGTATATAAAGATATCAAAAAACTAAAGCATATAAATCGATTAATCGTACTTATAGGTAATATTGAAAAAAAAACAATCTTTTCCTACAGTTTATTGCTATTTTTTTATTCGTTATTTTCTAAATTTAATTTTACTTGAAGTTATAAATAATATAAATCCAAAAAAAAATTCAAAATTACTTTATAGTCAACCGTTTTAATTTAAAAATTTGTATACTTTAAGGGAAATTTTTTTCTTTATAGGCCTAAATGAAATTAATACAAAAAATTTATTTCCGTTTTATTAGTAATTAAACGTAATAATTATATAAATTGCGTCATATTTACCTAAATTAATTCTTGAATCTGCGATTATTACTCGAAATAAAGCGTATTTACATATTTATTAAAATTTTTGATTTAAAAAATTTCAATAAGATTCTTTTTCGCTATAATGGAAAATTTTTATTTTTTTATTTTTTTTTCTAATTCATTTATAATTTTTTGAGTTTATATATTATTAGATCTTTTGGAATTTACTCATTGAAGTAATTTTCAATTTTTTTTAATTCTCTATATTTATTAGTCTATATATTTTAGCCCAGATATAAAAATTAGTATAAACTAAAAGTATACATTAGATATTAATATATGTTATATTGTAAATTGAAAGATTTATATTCAATATTAAAGCAATTATACTGTACTAAAAGTTCCTAAAATCGGATTCTATGAAGCCTCAATTATATTATTATGCAATAAATCATAATATTTTTATCTCTCTATATAATTTATTTTGGTTATTTCTTTGAATCTGTCATATTTAAGTTTTATTTTGCAGTATTTTTAGATCCTTTAGTCGAATTTTCTTCTGGAGCACTTGGATAATCTGATTTCTCATTATTTATTTTTTAAATTATTTAATTGAAAGTATGAATTCATGTTAGCCTAATGAACCTGCTTCTCAAAATATCTTGATAAATTTTTTAAAAAGATAAATATTATAGTATTTGAATATATAATGTTGGAAATTTTCAATAAAATATTGAAGATGTATTAAAAAAATTATTAATAACATAATAATCAAGTAATTAATATAGTTGAATAATAATTTTCTTTTTTAGAGATTTTATATAACATAATTTAAAAGTATACAAAAAACTAATAAATAATATTTAAAAAGTTAAAAAAATTTTCAACCGACCCCTCTCCGCCGCTCTAACAGCTCGATACCCACTTGGCATTGATTCAAGATTTTTATAATTGTATAATATAAAATAAAAAATAAAATTTTTGATAAATTAATACCATAAATGTGATCGAATTGGGTAATGATATTTTAGATTATTTAATTGAAATAAAATTATGAAATAATTTTTAAAAGTTTATTCAAAATTAATTTTTATAAACTCAGCAATACAATTATATCTAATATTTTTTTTAATTATACATAATACAATTTAAAATTTTTTTATTACACTGTAAAATCTTTCTATATAGTTGAATGATTCGAATCCACGCAATATTGATTCAAATTATTTGTCTAGATATAAATTAATAAGCAAAAAAAAAAAAGATTATATTTCTGGTTATAAAAACCCTATTTTTAAAGCTTAATATAAAAATAATATAGATTAAAATTATCAATAAAGAAAATTAGTCAAACATAAAATATGAAGGAATCAATGCGATTAATTTGATGACTTTTGTATATTTACAATATTATTTACATCAAAACGTACAGCAATATTTACTGCAGCTTATGTATTAGTTAAGTATTATTAATATCTATAAACAAACATTCGTGTATAAACAAATACTATTTATCATGTCTTTGAGATTATATATTTCTAAGATATTTATCAACATTAACTTAATATAAAAAAGTATTTAAAGAACTATTTTTTATTAGTTTTAAACATATATATTTTTAGTTGTTTTTACAAATCAATAAAGTTACGATTTAAATAACTTGAAGGATACAACAATGACTAATAAAATTAAATTGGAAAATAATATATTAAGATTATATCGATTATAATCCTTAATACTGATATTAGAGAAAGAAAAAAATCATTAAAATATGATATCCTTTCTATGAAAAATCAAAATTAATTTTAAAGCGATTGAATTAATATGAGAAGATTATAGATAGAAAAATAGCAAGAAATTTACTGAAAATAATAATATAATTAGTTTTATTATATGTATTTAAAACCCATCAAAGATCAAAAGTTCAGAAAAAAAATTATTAAATAAATTTTACATAATTAAAAGGTTTTAATAAAGCCAAAAATTATCTGTAATATATAAGTAAAAAATAATTGATAATTTTATAAATCAAGCAAGATTTATTTAGAATTAAAATAAATCAAAAATAGCAACTTGAAGCTTATAACTAAATAAAAAAATGATTATTATTATAATCAATAATAAACATCATGATTTTTTACCTACAGGTTTTTACATTTTATTATTAATAAACCATATCATAAAAGGCTCGATCGGATAATAAATTTTATTTTTTTATATTTTTATCAATAAAAAAATTATCTTTTAATAAATCACGATAAGTTTCAGAGCTCAAAAATTTAAAAATGCCTTTCAAAATCTAAAAAAAATTTACTATATTCTTTTTAAAGCTGTATGGATTTTTAATAGAAACTTCGATAGTTTTTTTAAAAATTTTCCTTTTAAGAATTAAAATAATATATGAATTTTTTTTTCTATTTTAATTTATTATTTTAAGTAATAGAAATGCTTAAATTTTATAAGAATTATAAAAAAATCATCGAATTTTCATGATTTTTTATTTTTGTGCTAAAGTAAAGTATAAGATATCAACTTGACGAAAAATACAAAAAATTCTAAAAGTGGTCGATATTTAATATATGTATATATTTAATTCGATATTTCTTGTTAAATAATCCATGTATTTTTAATAAATAGAAGTTTAAATATCAAAATAAATTTTAACATTTTTGATAGTCCTTTATGCATCTAAATTTCTAATATTTTGAAAAATTAAACGACTTAGTTTTTAATAATAAATACTGATTTATTTTTTACTAACAATAAAATATTTCATGTGTTTAGTTTCACTACATATAAGCTCAATAATTCTAAATATTTAGATTTAGGATCTTAAATAAAATTATGAAATGATTTATTTTCTCAAAAATTAAAATTTTAATAATTATGTGTTTTATGAGTAAGAGCACATATTATGAATATAAAGTAATATCAAAAAAGATAATTTTAAATTTAAATAAGATATTATTGGTTAAACTTCTCAAAGAAAAACACACAAGGAAATTAACTGTGATTAAATGAGAAAAACTAAATTACTAGTATCACTTATTGATATATTTGATTATTATACAATAACAAAATATAATATAACTTTTGAAGATTTATCCATTGTACTACATTAAAATTTAATTATATACAAAGATTGAAAATATTAAAAGATAATTATATTTATTTAATCTGCTTGAAAATATATAAAACCAAATAAATTCGGTTATTTACGTATTAATTATTTAATATTGTTGAAAAAACTCCCTAAAAAAATTGCAAAATTTTTTTGCGTTTATTACATATTAATTAAAAGATTAGCATTTCGATTCCTCAGTTAAACTCCATATTCGTAATAAATAAGCAAAAGTTATGAAATTTTAAATGTATAAATGTCATTTAGAATAATGTTCATCTAAGATATTATAATGTGTGGATTATTTTATCAAAAAATCAGCGTATATAACTTATGTATATTAATATGTGAAAATTTCTATCATTAAATCAAGTAGGTATGATATTGAATTTATATTAGTCTTATAATATCAGAATTATTGAAAATATTTTAAAGTTTTAATACAATTAAAATTTTTATTAGAATAATCAATTTTTATTTTCAAGAAATAAAAAATTAAATCCTTTGAATAATTATACAGAAAGGAATTAAATTAGTTATAGTTTCTTAATATAAATGGGGTCAATTATACAACTACGTAGTTAAAAATAGTTTAAAGATTATTAGAATCAATAGATTATATTAATAAATATTTTTTGAACCACTTCCAACTAATATAAGATTCAAGCATAAATTAGTATCGATAATTAATTATAAATATTGGTCATAAGAAAATAAAAAATTAACTATTTTATACTAAATATTCAGACTATCGATATTTTAATATAATAAAATGTATTAATTTATAATAATTAAATTCTAATAATATTGAAATATAGTTTTTTTATCTTTATGGTATTAAATAATATCTGGTTTTAAATTAAAAATAGCTAAAATCAAAATCTCACTGAATTTTCATTATCTTTAATATTTTTCCTATACAATTTTCAATAAATGAATAGATAATAACTTTTAAAAAAATTTCGTTGTAATCAGATATTATAAAATAAGTATTTTATTTCATATAAACAGATTATAATTTATAAAATACAGCTCCTTTTTATATTATTTATTAAATTTTTATAAATTCATAAATTCATAATTTGGAATTTTAGTTTAAAGAGAATAGTGTATCTATTTCAAAATAGATTATTCAATTCTAATATTTCTATCGTGTCTTGTTTTTATTCGATACTGAAAAATTTTTATTCAGCTAATATATACTACAAATTAGCATAAGATCACCAAACAATAAATGGATATTTATAAAAAAATCTGAGATATATATATTGATGTTTATTTAATAAATCCATATCACTTTAAACTCGTAATAATTATTTTTTGGGTTTAATAGGTCAATAATTTTTTAATATATTACTGAAGCAAGGACCTGAAAATAGTTTTTGAAACCGAATTCCGTGAAAAGTTTTTATATAATTGTGGTTGTCACAATGTTAACGATTTTAACTGAGTTATAATAGTATTTTGCTAATAGAATAATTTTAAAAATAAAACCAGGTTATTCTATAGCAAGAAATATATTTAATATTAAAATTGAGCCAATAAAATACCCTGTAGCTTAATTTTTTTTTTATTATTAAAATTTGCAGCTTTAACCGTTAATAATATGAAAAATTTATATTATTATAAAGAATTGCCGATTCAGTAAATATCTTAGAAACTAGCTAGCTAAAATTTCATAAAAAGTTTAGTATTTAAACGTTAATTTTTATAGAATGAATTATTATAAATTAATTAATTCCTACAGAAAATGTAAAATTGATTTAAATATAAAATTTATTTTATCTAAAAGAAAATAGTATTCCTATAATAAAAAAAAATTAAAAAATTACCTATTTATAACTTAATTATCTTTTTTACGCTTATTTGCGGGTTATAATGTTTCTGATCTACCAAATATAACCAGATATGCTTTTTAAAAAAATTATATCGCAAGGATCAGAAGATTATCGGATTATTGTATAACAATAGAGAATAATAAACTACTTATAAATATAGGAAAATTAATAAATCAATATTTTAATAAGCGCTGGAATATTAAAGGTTAATAAATGAGAATATCGATTTAACGATGAAAAATAATTTTTTTTATTTTCTATACGATTTTACGAGTACATATTCAGATTTTTAGCTTTATTTATAAAATATGCAGAATATATATGTTTATTCAAGTCACTATACTATTTTAAATATGTTTAATAAACTCTCTGAAAAAAAATACTATTTTAAATAGGATATGAATTCGGATGGTAATTTTAGGGAATATTATGTTTTGCGTCAAAATTCACTTTATTTGGCGATAAATTAATAGCTGATTTATTATAGCTGCATTTAATATATTATGATTTAAATTGAATATTTATTAGTATTATAAATAAGGGCACCAAATAAAAACCTGGTTATTTTATTTTCTCTATATTTTCGAAATACATATTTCTCGAAAAGGTTATAATTTTGATAATTATATTTTCAAATGTAATTTTTACAAGAAAAATAGGGGTATATCCCTTTCCCGTCCAACACTCTTAAAAGCATTAATTTTATGATTCGTTTGTGATTTTAAGCAAGTTAATTATTTTCTGTTTAAATAAAGTATACCAACAATTTTTAGGCCTCGGAATTTTCTTATTTTTATTAAAGGCAGTTGGATACACTTGGTAAATCAAAAATAGTCTACTTCGCGAGGAAGGGATAAATAAGACTAAAAAAAATCCAAACTTTCAATCTGTAGCTTTAGTTTGGCGAAATCGTTATCTTAATTTATAGTCTTGCTAAATCACCTAAGAATAATTCAAATTCATACAACCTTCCATGTCACACCTGAAGCATAGACGATTAACGATTTCTAAAACGTAATTAGTACTTGAACTAATTAAATAATGCTTAATAAAAAGTTCCTATACCATTTTTTTATAGGTCAAAAAATATGGAGAACCAGGGTATCGATCCCTGTGCCTCACACATGCTAAGCGTGCGCTCTACCATTTGAGCTAGATCCCCGATAATTTAATCGAATATAATTTAACTTTAAACTCTTAAACTACCGCAGCATTAATGCGGGCCCGTAGACCAACATGGCCAACTAACAATCTGAAACATTTTTTATAACAGAAGTATAAACTTCTTTACTGAAATAAAAGAGCTCAAAATTCATTAGGACTCTAATATTTATAGTAGACTGTATTTTATCTACTTAATCTAGCAAAGTAGATTCAATAAAAATAATACATTTCCGAGGCACAGCCATTTATTGAGCATATGTTAATAAATAATCAAATAATAAACTTGCTTATAAATCATAATCGAGCCAGTTTATTAATTTCTTTTAGAGAGTGTAGGGCATGAAAGAGTTTATAGATATGGGAGATTCTGAACGAAGAGAGCACTTGGTTGCAGTTTAATGTTATTGGCCTGTAAAAGCACTTTTTGTAAGTATTATTGGCGGAGCAAAAAAGGCATTTTGATTTTTTCATTTCTTCGTTACAATTTAAAATTTTTATTTGCTAAAAAAGTAAACTATTTTACTCATTGGACGTTTATTTTTTATGCGATTTTATACACTGAAACTCTTTACACTATAAAATGACCTCTTCGTAAAGAATTGCCCATATTATAATTTTAGGTAGGCTTCTCAAGTATAAGCCAAGTATTAATAGTTGATAGGAAAGCCGATATTAATCTGGTCAATGTTCATTTATCATACTACAATAAGATTTTAACCAATAATCAAGCTATATAGTAAATGCCTTGAATTAACAATCACACATTAATTAATACAGCCACCAGTTAAAAAGCAGAGAAAATGAATTGGAAAGTTGATTAGAGCAAAGAGATTATAATAAACAAAAATAGCTAATAGAGCCAGGATAAATGCTAATTATTGGAACATGGTAAGGGGGATGTTGTGGCGTTGCGTGAAATGTTACGTAATCATCGGGATGGTAGTCGAATCATCTAAGCTGTAAATAACCGAACAGTATTTGAATAGTATAATTTACGTAGCGAATTAGGTAAGACCAGATGCACCTTAGTGGTATTTCTCAGCCAAAAATAGAGAGAGATGAGACCAGAAAGAAATCTGTTGGGAACAATAGGAGGCTCTCAGCCATTTGCATAGCATGTTGTGTAGGGCTGGCTGTAGTGCTTTTCTTCAAACATAACAGTTGAATACATATCCTCTTATTTCTATACCTATAAGAATTGCATCTAAATCTGAATCTGAATCTATATCTGAATCTAAATCTAAGCTTTTACGTACTCACACTATATTTTCGATATCAAATAGCTCATACTTATACCCTTAGTATTCGAATTCAACTTTTAATATTTATCTCTCTTACTCTCAGATTATATAAGTTATATTTTCTTACTAGCATACAATCCAATTATTACCGTAACATCTTCAAAAAACTTAACCCGATATTGCTTTCCATTCATAATTTCTATATGCAACAATGTTAAAAGATATCCGATGGAAGTTTTTCCAATTCAAAAGACAAGATTCTGATCCCTCAAGCTCCCAACCTTCGTCATCGACAGCAGATGAAAACGTAAGCTCATCTCAAACTCCCCCAAAATCTGAAGATTCTTCAAGTTCAGATCCTCCTGAAGATTCTTCTTCCCAGCTGCCATCACCGACAAGCTCATCATCGTCAAGTTCATCAACTACAAATGGTAAAACCACTACCACATCACCTCGCTCTTCAACATCCATAGAAACTTCAGATAATTCTGAACCAGCTTCAGAAACTTCTGACGAACCCAATACTTCATCAAGCGATCCCGAATCTTCAGCTACAAAAACTGACGGAAATAATACTAATCAAACCATAAGAACCACAACTTCTGCTTTTACATCTAGCAACGAAAATGGTGAAATCAATACCGGCGTAATAACCGTCCACGTTACTTCTTACATCAGTACCCGCTCAATAATAGTTAACACTATACCCTCAAGCATCCAAGATTCTACGGGTACCAAAGCAACTTCCGTGACTTCTGGAAACTTTGTCCAATCTATCGTTTCTGCTGGCTGTGTTTCTTTCTTTATATTCATCGCCGCCATCTTTTACTACATATACAGATCTAATAAAGTTAAAAAGTACTATTTCGATGTCAGCAGCGACGAAGACAAATTTATATACAGCATCAACCAGTAGTGACCTCCTGCTCTTATAAACTCTTCTCCAATCTTCATCCATCCCCCCTACCAACCTTCTCTTAATAATGAGAAGGCTATAACTTTTTTTCTTTTGTATTTTACTAACCTAACCTAAACTCACAACTCATAAATTTTATCTTATAAGTTTATACTACAATCCATCACAATATTGGGGACAGAGATATACTTAACTTACTTTTCTCCATCATAATATCTTACTCTAAATTTGACCTCCTTATACCTACAATAAATTATGTCTAAATAAAGTTTACCAGCTAGGCTACTGAATCTAAAATTATTTATTGTCTTACATCATCTACTGCAAGATATTCATGCGTTTTTATAATTATTAATGTTAATAGAAATATTTCAAAAATAACGACTATAGAATAAATATTTTTTTTATATCACTTTATTGTTAGTGATAGCATCTAATAAACCTTGAGGAGTTGGCCCAGTTGCATTATAAACGATTCTAAGTGGAAACAATTCCTTGCATTTTTTCGATGTAGTACTGCCGATACCGGCAAACGATACTACGAGATCAGGGCGCGACATCCATTCTTGACAGCTAAGTGTATTATAAATTGACTCGACTCCAGACGGACTGAAAAATACAAGTACCAATTCATCAGCCTGTTCATTTTGACCAGTTCTGCAAATGTGATGAAAACTGGTGCTATGCCTCTCAACGAAGCTAGAAACTAGTCTCAGCTTCTTAGACGCTAGCGCATCAGTGCTCTTGATAGTGTTATAAGTGACCACTCTGTCCAGCTGTGTGCGCCTGCGCCCTCCTTTATCTCCTCCGCCAACGCTCATAACCACAGCGTTCGATAGCGCGTCTGGGATTTTTGGGAGGCTGATACTTCCGCACAGAAACAAAAACCGGACTTCCCCACTTTCGCATTTGATCGCAGAGGCGTCATCAGAGTGTATCTGCGAGGAGTTGGGTGGAGGTGCAAGCGCGTGCGAAGATGCGAATTCAAGTATCTTTGGAATCAGCATGTCTGCGCTGATAGCCTCCTCGACAGTTAGTGCTGGGCCCGAAATATCAATTGCTGCCTCACTACTAGCCGCAAAACCCTTCAATTTATCGCTGAACAGTCTGTCTATATACTGCTTCAGTTTGCTGCTCGTTGCCGGGCCTATAGCAAACACGTTAACACGAAATAGCCGATCTAGTAGGTATACAAGCTCAGAAATCGTCTCGATCCTCGCTGGCTTGCTTGAATTTGCCCTCTTTAAAATAGTTTCTTCGGTGCCTGAATAGCTATTTCCCCCTCTATTATCGGAATTTGAATTCTTGGCACCACGCTCAATCACCACTTCTATCAGCTCATTAATCGCGCATTCGAGCGCAGTGACGGAATTTCCGCTCGTTATTATTATCCCGCTATACAGAGAATTCGAGCATGTATTCATGCACGCTCCAAGCGCAATTTCATCGCTTCCGATGCTCGTATCAGCCACCTCGCTTCCTTTCTGCTCATTACTAGCGATATCAAACTCCCGCAATACATCAAGGTTCGCATGGGCAAGCAGGATATTCTCGAACTGAGCAGCGCTCAGAACATACTCGAAATCAAGCAGTGGCACTGATATCGACTCGTACCCATGCTCGCTAAACTCGTGCTCGTACGGATCCTGATCCAGCCTCGACCTGAACAGTACCGCCATATTCATCTTCGCCCTCATCTTTGATTTAGTCCGTAATTTGTCGCTTCCCATCCAAAAAATAAAATAGAATATGGGCAGATGTGCTTTTAGAATACCTCCTCTTTTATACAAGCTGCTGTTTTTTTTTTAAAATTAAATTAAAAGAACTAGAGATTTGATTGATTTATATCGTTCCTATCAAATATTTATTTTCAACGGGAAGATTGACTAGTCGTTATCGGTGAATATAGCCGTATGAGTTGCTTGAAGTCTATAGTTAAAACTGCTAAATATATTTTCTATGATCGAGTCGATTAGTGGGTTTTCTGGGTATACTTGCTATAAAAATCGATAAATTTCCTGAAAAAAATAGGCACGAGTAATAATCTGCTGTAAAAAGGAATATAGTACTAAGTTATGTTTTTGAATTATGATAATACAAAAATAACTTGTAGCTCAAAAAATAAAAATATTTAGAACCGAGTGTTTTTTTTTTATTTACTTGTATTTGGTAATTAAACCTCCTCTAAATATTGTCTCATGATTATAGGCACTTAATTTTAAACTACAAATTTATTTTCATTAAATTAATCAATCTATACTAATGTTAAATTAAAAGCAGTTAGCAGTAGAAGCTTAAAGGACTATAGTCATGTTCTTTTTTAACATTAGACTTTGATAGTTTTTGAAAGAAGAATAGTAAAATTTCCTTGCGCTCAGAATTACAAAATTAGAAAACAGTGTCTTCTAAATTCGAGTAGATAGAGCAAACTTAATATATTGATATTTTCCCTTTCATGTACATGAGTATTTTAATAGTAAAAACAAAATAATATTTAAACAGGATTTATTTGACTCATACTACTGATGTAGAGTCGATGATACTTTCCTCAGCAGGTGCTGTTGGTGGTGGTTGAGGTGTAATCAATGGAGCTGTTTCTGATTCTATTATAGATGCTATGGGATTACTTAAAATGATATTTCCAGCACCAGAATTGGTGTTATTGGGAAGAAGAGCAGTTGTTTCGGTTGGCGGGCATACATCACTTTTACAGATTGGGCACTAATAAATAATAAGAAAATATCAACAAACAGAAACTCGAAAATGAACCCTGTTGTACTTAAAATAGAGCTACTACAGCTTAAAAGAAAAGGAGAGAAAATAAAGATATAAATAAGTAAATAATTCACTTACGTATTTTTTACATGTTGTCAGCCATGGATCTAAATATTATTTGAGAAAAGAAGATTAAGAAAAATTTGAAAAGTTCAAAAAACAGTTTAATGTTGAAGCTTCTTTTAAGTGCATTGAAAAAATATTCATTCACAATTGATTATTAAAAATAGTAATAATAGGGGGGGTTTTTTTTTACCTATACAAACTTTATGAAATTCGTGGTTGCAAGGGAGGACTCGTAGAACATCCTTATCAGCATAATCGTCTAAGCATATGGGGCAAATAATATCGTCGTCAGGTTTAAGGTTGGATTTAACAAAATTTCTTGTTGGTAGACTCGAAACAATGATGTCAGGAGCAAGATCTCTTAAGCGAAGAGTCCTGTTCCGCAGCCAAAATGATAGCATGGCAAGAATGAAGAAGCAGCCAGGAATTGCAAAAGCAGCAATAATAATTTCGATCAGAGTTCTGTTTTTTAAAAAGCAAATAAGTGGGTCGGTTATTACATATTTTATATTAATTCAAATTTTTCATGTTATAGTGAAGAAATAAGGAAATTTTTGTATTTACGGGTCTGTTTCATTTTGATTTTCTAGAACCAAAAGTAAAGTGTTGTTATTCATTGAAAATTCTGCGATTATAGCAAAATATACGTCTTTTGTAATAAATGTTGAATATATCTTGACTTCTGGCCCGCCAACTATCATTTTTCACAAACATCAAATAATTTATAAATAAAGAAAAATCGAATTAGGGTGTGATATAGCATTATGAATGGAATGAATAATATATATAAGGACAATTTCATACTTTTTGAATACATAATAACGGGAGCGTTATAAAAGGGATCAGCTACTATGACGGCAGAGGCTCCATACATTTGCATGTTGTACACTTTGTTGACAAATGAGCAGCCACCACGCTTAACAAGAGCTATCCAAGCAGTCGAAGAGTTGTAAGTTGTTTTAGGGAGTTCGCACGCATATTCGTCGCCTGGTATCGAAAGCCCAACAACATTCAGCGGCGCGGTTATATTTGAGTTTTGAAGGTCAGGACCAAAAGAAGCTCTATAGTCCTAAGGAATTTTAATTATTTTAGATAAGTTGGTATATGGAAATATAGTTTCAATTTAAATTGAGTGTATGATAAAAAAAACGATACTTACGATATAGGTATTATTGCTGATCTAATTTGAAATCGGAGAAAGATTTGTATTTTAGTAAGTGGATTAGAATAGTGTATATGCTATTGTTAAAGAACGATATAAATATTGGATAAAAACGGATTGGCCTACCTTGACGATGATTTTGCTGACTGCTAAAGACAAGTTGAGAAGAAAAAATAGAGGGCATGTTGGAAACATAGTGATGATCGATTAAAAATTAGGTTAGGATAAAAAGTACAAGTTGAAAAGGTAAGCAGAATAAATTACAGTTTGGAAATGAAGTGATAAAAATATACAGTTTTTCCATTTAGTGTAGATAATTAGCAAGCGTTTTCTTAGCGAAATAATTTGCGTTAAATTTTGGTAAAAAAAAAAAAACAGCAGTTAAAAAAATATGTGAAATTGCAGATTAACTATTTTATTCTTATGGAAAATAGCCATAATAAATGAGGCTATTTTTGTATTTAGTTGGAAATGTTTCCTCATTTGGAAGAATGAATCATTTTTAACATTTCAGTATATACAAAACAAATAAATTAAATCAGATGCTTTTTTGGAATGAAGAAAAAAAGAGCCACTTATATCGGCTAATTGGCCAAATATTTGGGTTTGTTTATTCACTCGTTTTATTTCCAGCCTTTATTAAAATTTCCAGCAAAAAAAGTTTTCTGCAGTTTTAAAGCCATCGAAATTTGCATGAATGTGTATAAAATGTGATTATATCGAAGAGCGGAGCTTTTTCTAATCAAATTTTGAGCTTTTTTTTTTTGCTCTGACAATCGTATAAAATGCCATATCTGGATTAGCACTTACAGCAATAATAGTATGGTAAATTTACAGTGTTTATTTTCTTGCTATTATTATGCAAACTTTCTATTTGGTAAATAGCCTTAAATGGCCAATATAATGCAGATATTTAGAGGTATACTATTTAATCAACTTTATTTTAGCCAGCTAAAAAAAAAACAAACTCAAAAACGTACTTTTGTAAATGAAAAGACCAAAAAACTATAATACATATAAAAATAAGAAGCGGATCATTCATATCATATACAGGTAATCTAGTCTAGTATTCACATATGCTCGAATAAGGCAGCTATTTATCTCTTTTCCCGCCTGAAGCTAAATATAAATGTGAATTAACTGATTCGTCTATGGTTTAGAATTAAATTTACTATTTGCTATCATAAATACATAAGCCAATGGTTATACGTGTTTCGGAATTATATTATTGCAACTGAACGCGGTTTGCTATATTTGCGCAGATCAAAAACAATTTACCTCTAGAGTAAAGGATTAGATAAAAAGGTGATAGATAATTGTTCTGGTTTTTACGAAATATAAGTGGAGTAAGTATAATATTTTGTAATATTTGTCATTTAAGAAATAGAGATAAAATGGGATAGTTTATTATACATTTTCAAACTAGTGATCGATTTTAGAGAAATTTCACTTTGTATTTATTCTCCCTGATAGGCCCACCCCTCAATAAACTTTGATGGCCTATGAAATAGCGATCCAAAAAGATCGACATTACAAATACCGAGAATGTTGGGATAGAGGAGTATAGCGTAAGAATCTGTAGAGAATGAACAACTAAGGAAGCGCCGTACAGCTTTTCATTGTTTAGCCCTTTCCCGCGCGGTAGACTATTTTTGACCCACAATATATATCCAACAGTGTTCAATTAAAATGCCTTAAATCCAAGATACTAAGAATTATTGGTTTGTTGTAATATAGTAGCAAATAGTATACTTGTTTTTAAACTATAAACGGATTATAAAAAACACTTTTTTAAAGAGCGTAGGACGGGAAAGATATAAAAAATTTCCAATGCTATTACCTGTAATATAAGAAAAGAGTTTAAAAACATATAGAAAAAATAGAAACCTCGTCTTTTATTTTTTTTTTCCATATGACATTTATTCATAACCCAAGAACCGCTACTCAAATCATCAAGAATTTTTTGAACGTCAATTGAATTCGAAAGTCTTATATATTTTATATCTCGTAGAGGGGATATATTAAATGTTACCATTTTATTGGATAAAATAATCGAAATTACAAATTTAAAATTTTTTTTAGAATTCTAAAATTAGAATTTAAATAAAATAAATAAAATTTTTTCAAAGTACACATTATTTATCCTTATCATCTTTTCTTTCGCATAGGTACACTACCATCTTAAATAAAAGTAGATAGCTATAATATAAATTAAAAATTTTTTAAAAAATATTATACTCTGATTAAAAATGGAGCAAGAACTGATACAACTCATCAAGGACCTTACAAACAAGGTAAACATTCTCTACGAAGATAGAGAACGGCAAGGTACAAGTCATGAACAAAGAATGAATGTTGTCGTCGAATCGGTGTGATAGAAAGATTTTGAAGATCCTATATTAATAACTGCCGAATCGAAGTATCTTAGTCGCCGGTCGACTGTCGATTTACTAAGAATTAGTTAATAAAAAACTAAAGTATAAACAAAAGAAGAAAAAAAAGACAAAAAAAATAGAAAGACAAAAAAACCACAAAAATATATATATAAAAAGATTGAGAAAGAGAATTAGGTTTTTTCACATTCGAAAAATAGGCTTTTCCTCATTCCTGACTTTAATTTATTTAAGATAGCATTAATTAGTTATATTACATTTATTAAAACCCTAAGAATAAAGTTATTCAAAAAGAGCTTAATTTGAAGTGTCAACATTTAATATTATTGGTTATTACAATTATAATTATATTAAGACGCAATGGAAACACAAGGCGTCGACAATGTACAAAACTCAGATGTGGAGGACCCACATCTTAGAGTCAGAGCACCCGCGTATGAAGTGGAAAATTATCCTGAGTTGATCGAAGAATTCCCCAACATGGAAGACGACATCTTCAGATCTCCACTAAAGGAGGATGAACGGAAGGAAATCGTTTACGGATACCCGAAATTTAAGGTCGTAAACTATCGGCCCTCTCATCTGAACGACACCGCTCCAACAGCTTTCAAGAAGGTTAATGGATTGCTGTACTCGATACAACAATCATTGGCTAACATTACGAGGCCTATAGATCAATATAGGCATGAAATGTTAAGGTCAGGGAGGACTGTTGACCAGGACAACGATGACGATATTATCGCCATGGAGTCAATAAGAAGGATTATTACCGACCTAGCATCCTCTATCTCTCAAATCAGGGTTGAGAATATCCATAAGTCTCTCGAATTCCCGGGAAAAGCGCCTCAAATGGTTGAGCCGACAGTAAAACCGATCTACGAGGAGGAAAAATTTGAGGCTTTATTAGCCACAAAGAAAACAGCCGTAAAACCCAAAGGCTCAAGAACTCGTTCCTTTCGTCAGCGCCAGCAGCCAGCCTCCGGTTACGCTCCTGCAACGGCGCAAAATCAATTCGCTAACCCCGCCCCTAAGACCACTCTCCAACAACAAAACTCGGAAGGTGGTTCAAAATTTTATCAAAAGGGCAAGAAACCAAGACCTCAATAAGGTTTCAAAACTCCTACCCAGTAGGAGGCCGCCTCGCAAGGTTCCACGCCGCTTGGGAAAAATTGACGGACAGTCAATGGGTGAACTCGATAATTTCGAAGGGATTCAGTATCCCGTTCGGAGATCCCACAAGGTACTCCCCCGCAGTTCCCCGCACGTCCCCGCACTCCAATTACCCCGCATTACCCCGCAAAAAATCGCTTTCGGGGCTGCAGCCGAACATTAACTTTCTATCCTCATCGCAACAAACGAAAGATGACCAAGGAATCTACGAAAATTATCACAGAAGAAGTGGCGGCACTTCTATCCAAGCAGGCAATAGAGGAAGTATGGAAACCGAACCCAGGTTTCTACAGCAAACTTTTTACGATCCCCAAGAAGACAGGATACCTCCGCTCAGTTCTGGATCTGAGGAAACTGAACGAATACGTAGCTCCTCAGCACTTCAGAATGAAGTCCCTGAACTCGATATGCAAGTTGATGTCGAGAAAGGACTATATGACTTCTATAGACCTTCAGGATGCCTTCCTACATATTCTGATCCACCAGAAATGGAGGAAATACCTCAGGTTCCAATGGAATGGGGGGACGTTCCAGTTCAGAGTCCTACCTTTTGGCCTATCCCTCAGCCCGTTGATCTTCAGAAAGATTCTACGCCCGGTTATCAATTGGTCGAGACAGCAAGGGATAAAGATCGCCACTTACTTGGACGATATACTAATCATCGCCAAGACCAAGGAAATGTGCTTACAGAACACCAACTCTGTTCTGAAAAGACTACTAAGCCTGGGATTCCTAGTGAAGGAATCGAAATCCTCGCTCATCTCCAAACAGATAATCAAACACTTGGGTATGGAGATAAACTCCAGGGACACGTCTCTAAAGGTCACAAAGGACAAGTTAAGAGACTTAAGGAGAGAAGAATCGAAGCTTATCTCCAAAGGCCAAATAACTCTGAGAACCATGGCTTCATTCATTGGGAAGGCTCAAGCAATGTCAGTAGCTCTACTACTAGGGCGTCTAATGCTCAGACGTTTGTTAGAGTTGAAGAACTCTACACTGAGAAAAACGAAATCATGGACAGCGTCTGTAATTCTCACTCCACCAGCCCTCCAGAATTTGACTTGGTGGAGAGACCAACTATCGAAATGGAATGGCCAATCGTTCCTTCCAGAAAATCTAGAGCTGTAAGTTTTTACAGATGCCAGCGACATCAGCTTGGGGGATCGTTGTGGGATCCCAATCTTACTCGGGTTTTTGGCCTCCATCAGAGGCATCTATCTATCCACATCAACGCCAAAGAATTTTTTAGTGTATTATATGCACTCCAGCTCCCAAATGTTGTTGGTCGCTCAGTGTTGGTCTATTCAGACAATACCACGACGTTGGCATACGTGAGGAAGTTTGGAGGTATCACTTCTCCAAAATTACTCAGGATTTCAGAGACATATGGGATAACTTCCTGAAAACCAACACCCGCCCCCAGATGACATATGTGCCTACATACCTGAATCCAGCGGATGCTCGCAGCAGATTGACTGCTCAAACAGAGTGGTCAATCCCGAACACGATCTTCGACAAGATCATCTCTCTCTATGGTACTCACGACGTGGACCTATTTGCAACCAAGAGGAACACCAAGGCACGCAATTACTACAGTTGGTACCCGGACAAGGAAGCAGTAGGAATCAACTCCTTGTCTCACAGCTGGACCCAATGGTCCAACCCGTATTGCTGTCCACCTTGGAACCTGATCCCACAGGTATTAAAGAAGGTGAAGAGGGAGAGGTTAGCATTAACTCTAATAACCCTCTTTTGGAAATCAGCAATCTGGTACCCAGATCTGTTGAAATTAACAGTTCAACAGCCGATAATACTAGAAGGATCTGTGATCGTCCCCGACCCCAAAAGCGGAAATTCTCCTATGACCGACAGCAAGAGTTGGTCACTCGCGCTATGGAGGATCAGCGGAGTAGCCTCGAAACTGAAGGCTATTCTGAACACGCAATTAGACTCATGGAGCCTAACCAACGGGAAATCAAAAGAAGAACTAGGAATTCGGCCATACAACAAGGATTTCTAGATTGGCTTGAAAATAACAAGGACAGCTGCAACCAAGATACTATTTCATTGATAAACTACTTATCTGAAATATACTCAACAAAGAGCCTTGCAATAGGCACCTTGAAGGCATACAAATCTTCCATAGTACAATGGCTTAAATCAGCAAACATCAACATAGACGAAAAAAAACTTTATTTATTTATAAATAATATTGAAGAAGTGTCTATCAAGTCTTTCGTAAAAGGAAATATAAATATTACAGCGATTCTTAATTATATCTCTAGTCTAGGACAAACCGACCAGTTAAAAACTAAGGATTTGACAGCCAAGACATGTTGGTTACTTGCCATTTGTGGTTTAATGCGTGCGAGCGACATACACAGGATCGACGATATTCGTACCATCCGAAAGGATAACTCGGTAGTATTTGTCATACTAGCCCCCAAAGAAAAGCGGCAAGGTAGACCAATTGAACGACCATGTAAAATCAAATCACATACAAATTTGATGTTTTGCCCAGTTCATGCTTACGACGTCTACAAAGCAAGAATGGCTATAATTCCATGCCCTAGGCCGCACATCAACGATAAAAACTTAACAGTGAATCATTTGTTTAGATATGTAAACAACTCCGAAAAACCTCTGACTGTAGACAGTATATCAAGAAACATCAAATCTGTTTCAAAGTTTATGGTTAACGAAGGAGAACAGATACCGAAAGCCAGAGCTATTGGAGCTACATTAGCTACAAATTCAGGGATACCAGCAGATGCCGTAAT
>LSSN01001186.1:0-10183 GCA_001970855.1 Smittium culicis | reverse complement strand
TGATAATATATTCATTTTTCACTAAAAATAAATCTCGGATATAATTCAGTAGTCCAAAAATATAAATCAAGGTACGTGCTTCAAAAAACTCTAGTTAAAAAAATTATAAACTTAATTCAGTCTTTTTTAATATATGTGAAAAAAAAACTTTTAAAAAAGGGTAATATCAACAAAAATAAAATTTTAATGAAGGTAAAATTTTTTGGAATTGATTTATGGCTTTTAACGGCTGTTTTTGCGAAATAATTTTATATTTTTTAGATATTTATATTTTATTATAGAAAAATTCTTCGCTCGACGTTTTAAATAGCGAGCTTTTTCAAATGAGTTAGACTAAAGGCTCCAAACACTAGCGATTTGAAGATTTTTGCACATTTTTTTATAAGATTCGATCAGTAATTTTAAGCCTAAATATAGGCAAAATCAATATTAGAGTACATTATTTCATTTTCCAGATAAAAAGGTGACACAAAAAGTACGAGTAATTATAGTTATTTTATTTGTTAAATTGTATTGTATTATGTATTATAGCATTTTTTGAATTTATTTAGGTATATTTACGAAGTGCCTTACAAAATTTGATAGATGTTATAATTTCCAATTTTTATCAAAGAAAAAAAATATTTAAAAGCAGTTATAATAACTAAAAATAAAGTTATATTGTAATCTTATTACAAAAGCTATATATGATAATAAAACAGATTTATTATAAAACAGCTATATTATTGCAGCAAAAAATTTGAAGACAATTCATGGTTAAATACGTAAAGATATAAAAAGAAAAATAGGTTTTCAAAAAAAAAAAATGAATATTACGCTCAAATACTATTATGATAAAGCTATCCGTAACTAAAATTTAGACTTAAGATTAAACCTCAAATATAACTAAAAAATGTCAAAAATATTATATAAACCTCCGATAGATTTCCATAACTATTAAAATAAATATTTTTTATACTAAAAGTGCCTATCGGAATAAACCCTTATATTTTCAAAATAAAATTTCATATTATTTTAAATTTTATATTACTACTATTTTTTTATAGTTAGAAAAATAAAATCAGCCCAAATAAATTATACAAATTAAATCTATAAAAAATATAGCATAAAACTGTATATAAATTGAAAAAAATTTTTAAATTAAAAGAATCAATTAAACTACCAAACTTTCAAAGCATTATTCAAATATTCGAAGTTTTTCATAAACCATAGGCTATATCTGAGTTTATAAATTGGCACAAATAATATCCGAAAAGTCCCTTCTTAGGGATATTAAAAAATCAATATACATAGATGGAATCAGCCATTAAGCTTATACCGGGGGTGCTTTGAAATAAATATAATAGTTAAAATTCTTATTTTTAAAAGCCCAGAGCTAGATAATAATACATATAATTTTGATAATAATTCTGATTATGAAATATTAATAACTAAAATATCTATATAAGATATAAATGGGAAAATTGAAAATATAATTTATTTTTTTAGTTTATTTGTTAATTTGTTACAAATTTAAATATAAATAATTATAAATGTAAAAAAATAATAAATTTAACAGTGATTTTAAAATATAAGATTTTTTTTAATAATAGAGCATAAATTTATTATTTACTATTTTATCATCCGATCTTATATTTTTAAATAATATTAATCTCATTTTTGTGAACTAATTTAATTTCTTTCATTTATTTTTTTTATATCAATCTTTTAATTTTACTATTTTTTATTCTAATTATTTTTATATCATAACTCGCATTAATTTCTAATTTTTAGAAAAAAAAACTAAAAATAACCGATTTATAAACTCAAAAACATTTAATTTTTAATAATTGAATCTTGAACGTAAATAAATTTATGTGCAGAAAATTTCTAAAATATAAGATCATGGAAATTTTTTTTATAAATATATTTAAAAATTTTTTTTTTTTGATTACATAACATATCAATATATTCTATCAAAATAACTTCAATAATTAGATTCTTAAAAGTGATGATTTTTTTCTAATTGTATCATTAATTTAATAATTAGTTAAAATTATAAATTAAATTTTGTTTTTATCTAATATATACTAAAATTACATATCTTTATACAATTTTAATTAAAATAAAAATTTTTTGAGTGATAAATTTGATATTCCGCGTTGAAAAACTATCAGATAGTGTATGATTTTTTATCATAAAATTATTAGGAAATTTTAACATAAAGTGTGCCAGATAGAATCTACTAATTAAAAAATATTGATCATCTTCAATTATGAATTAGAGCATATTTATTAGAATTTTACTAATTAACTTTATTTATAGCTTAAATATTTTTTACTACATATAGCATTTTTTTGAAAGTATGAAATGTATAGGTAATCTATTTGCAGTCTTTATAGCGAATTACGAATGAATTGGATAATGTATCCCCCTTCAAAATCTAATAAAAATATATTAAAAATTACATGTTCACATTTGCGTATTTAATTTATATATAATATATTTTCTCTAAAAACTAGTTTACTAATAATTTTTATATCAAAATAACGAAAATTTATATATCTTTTAAGTATAAGAAAAATATTTTTAGAAAAGTTCTTAGTTTTTTAGATACGCATTAATTATATATAAATACCACGTATAACCTTGCAAATTTATTCTAAGAAGGGTGTTTAAAATCGTTGATAATATCTTAAATTTGATTTATCTTTAAATTTTATATCTAGTATTGTAAATGCTTGTCGAAAAATACTGTCTAATATATTAAATCTAGTAATTTCAATTTATTATGAATTAAATTATGAAATTATTAAAAAAAATTTTAAATCAACTTATATATTATAGTTCAATTAAATTTCTGAAAGATTAAACTTAAAATCCAAAATTTCTCTTCCAGATCTCGAATTATTTCGTATATGATATGAATATAGTTTTGAGCGCCTGGTTTATTTTTTAAAACTACAAACTGAAAAATGATTTTCATTTTTTTAATTCAAAGAGCAATCATTTAGTATTGAAATTTATCTGATGAATTTTCATATTTTCGATCTTTATTTTAAAAATCAAAACGTTGAAAAATTTCATCTTTAACTAGTTCGAAATATATAAAGCATATATTATTTTGATTATAAGCTGATTTTATGGTATAATTCTTGTTACTAAATTCGCTAAATAATATAATTTTCTTTCTTTAAGTATCTAAAAAATAAAGTTGAGTTCCTCATTATGATAATTCAGTAATATAAGTATATTTAAAATTAGATAATTGTTATTAAAAACTTGAATTTATTAGAAATATTCTAAATTTATGATAAACAATTCTTAAAACCTAATAATGAGATTATCTTTTACACAAATCATTTTAAAACAAAATTTAATGTATTTAAAATATTTAATAAAAAATGACTGTTTTTTTTTTAGAAATCATAAACGATACCACCACCATACAATAATTCTATTGTGATAATATTATATAAATATCAAAGAAGTTAAAAATATTATTTGATTTCTTATATTAATAAATTATAAAATACATTACTATTTTAATACAGTATGTTTATCCTTATTTATAAAAAAAACTATTAAAATAAAAGAATAGAGTCAATATTGGTGTATTTTCAGTTAAATTAATATTATCTTTAACTAAGAAAAAATATACATAAAAATAATATAAGAAATTTTATTTAATTGAGTCATTGAAATTTATACAATAATTTCATTATAGATATATGAATAATAGCATAATAAAACTATCTTGAATAAATGTGAAATTCAAAATTATCACACGCAAAAAAATTTTCTCATTAGAAAATCAAAAATAAAAGAAAGATATACTGTTAAGTTTATTATAAACTTATAAAAAAATCAAAGAAATTAAAGAAATTTTAAAATAAGAATCAACTGAATATAAGATTTTAAATTTGGCACATTGTAGAAAAAATTTTAAATTAGCTTATAAATTCGTTAAAGAAAAATTAAATTGAATTAATAAATTAATTAAAACTCTGGTTACAAATTTCATATTTTAAAATAAAGTTCCATTTGATGTTTATTCAAAAAAAACTCTAATCTTGCTCTAATTAATAGAAAGAATTTAGATATAAATTCTCATAAATAAAATATATGAAAATTTAATAATCTTAATCAAATATAATTTTGAGTTAACAATTTTTTATAGCTAACGGAATTAATATGCAGAATATTTATATTTGAATAAGTGAATTTTAATAGAGCTAAACTTAAAAAGTGATGTTTTATATATTTTTACCCTTTAATTATTAAAATTGTGATAAAAAATTAACAAAAAATAATACATAATCAAAAGATATCTTAGTGATATAAAATATTAAATTAGTAAAATTATTCTGGATATAAAAATAATTATAATAAGAAGTGTTTATACTGTCAAAATTAAAGAATTTTTAGTGATTAAAAGCTTCAAATCATTTAGTAAGAAGAATTAAATCATGCCATCTATAATTAAAATGTGCCACCTCAAATGATTTAATCGAATTGAATTAATTAATTTGATATATTATTTCAAAAATAGGCTAAATACAAACGTTCAAAAAAATACCAATGAAAAATTATGAAAATTATTTATAAACCTCAATAAACATTATCGAAATACAGATAAAATAAAGATAATTGATTCTTTTGGTTATAAGATATCTAGCTTTTGGGTTTACCACAGAAAAATAAATTTAAAGTATAAAATAATCATTTTCTGAAACCAAAAAAATTCTGGAAAGTATTGGATTCGAAAAAAAGTTTTAGTAAAATTTTCTAAATTTATCAGTATTAATGGTGAAAAAATAAATATTATAAGAATATAGATAGTTAAAGGTATGAATATAAAAATTAAAAAAAAGTGCAATATTAGAGTTTTTTTATCTAAAAAAATAAATAGCAACGAATTAATCCTGATAAATGAAACTAAATATAATCATTTTGAGAAATACTATGTATTAAAAGAATTAATCAAAAAAAAATTAGAAAATAGTAATAACTCAAAAAGTCTAGATTAATTCAAATTCTAAAAAAGTCACGAAATATTTAATTATTCATAATATAAATATTATTAAAAAAGATAAATATATTCAAGGATCAAAATTTTTAGTTAATTGCAGATTATGTTAAATTTAAAAAATATAATTACACATTTTTTAAAGGTTTTATTTTTTCTTGAACCGTGAGCTTGATTTATTGATTCTTAATCGAAACATTTCTTATTTTGCATCAAATATCTAGTTTTATAATTTACAGAAATTTTTAATTATATTAATTCATTGGTCTTTATATGTTCATTAAAATGATTTTGAGGCAATATTATGAATATTATCTCAGAATTTAATATTATTCAATACAGAATAGCTTCATTATAATTTTTTATACTATTTTTGATTAATTTTAAACTATTATAACTAATTAAACCTTTAAAAAAACGCATTCATGTAGATATCTACGGGTTTTGTGTTAAATATAAATTAAAATAAAACTAAATCAAAATTTATTGGCTTTATTATCGTGGAGTTTATTTTTTAAATTTATTTTTTTAAATCACAACAGGTGGAATATTCGTAGAAAATTTTAAAATTATAGTTATTTTCTATTTATTACAAAATTTTGTGAACATTATCGATATTATTTTAATTAAATTAAAATATAAACCCTAGACCATTTAATTTAGTACTAACCAGAATTTATTTACCAAAAAATTATTATTTAGAATTTTAATTTTAAATTTGAATTGGGCTACTATTTCCTCCGATGATTTAATATTTCAATAAAATTTGGCTTTATTTTTTTAAAATTTTTTTAGAAATTTCATAATATAGTCAATTTTTAATTAATATGAGTTTTTTATATCAACCACAAATAAAATTATTTTATTTAGTGCACTGATATACCTTGAATTGAGAAATTCTTTAAAAATAAGTGTATAATGTATAAATTCTGAGTTTTACTATTTATTTTTGGACATTTTTAGCACCAAAAATATTTTTTGAGAAAATTTTGATTTTCTATTATACAAATTTTGCCTTTGTGTTTTTCTTTTAAGAAATAACGCGAGTATTTTTTAAAGTCCATTTTCAGTTTGAATTGAATTTTAAGTATATATATTTTAGAATTAAAATCATTAAAAAGTGGATATTTATTTATTTTTTAAACATTTTTAGTTTTTAAAAAAAAGTACCTTTGGTTCTTTTTATAAATAATTCCAATTTAATTAATTGAGAATATATCAAATGCTTTTACCCTTAAAAATTTTTTTATTTTGGTAAATAATTTATCAAATAATTTATTTCTTGAAGTAAAATAATTGTTTAGTGAATCATTTACAAATATAGCACTTTTAAGCTTAATGAGTTACATCGATTAAAATTTTATTTTAAATTTTTAATTCATTTTTTAGTAAATAACTTTAAAATGAAATGTCTAATCAGAGGGATTGAAGCGCAATTTCGTTTCGTCAGATGATATTTACATTTTAAAATATTTATTACAATAATTTTAAATCCGCGAAAATACCTTATTAACAGAACCTTCCACATAAATGTATTTGTCTTGTAAATATATTGACATCAAAGCATATTTAGATTTATTTGAAAAAATAGACTATCTTATTTTTTTGAGAATTAGTAAATTAGTAACAAAATAAAACTTTTTTTACTATAAACACAAAAAATAAAGAAATAAAGAAAATTATATAGGAATTCAACATAGTATCTCTCTGTGCCTCTCTGTGCCTCTAGGTTCCTGATAACTTGTAGAAAATTAAACAAGTAAAAAAATACAAAAAAAATCTTAGAAATTTTACACCAGAAAAATAAATCTCTTATTATTTCTTTAGTATGAAAATTTTAAAAAACGATTTATTAACTGATAGCTATTTTAATATTTAATAAAATTAAATTAGAGATTTATAATTTAAATTTTAAATTGAACTGATAAAAGTTAAATAGCTAATATTTGAGGCATACTGTTTGGTAAAAAATTTTTATGTGTATTTTTAATCAAAGTAATTTTTCGTAATTAGATAAAAATTTTAATTTATTTTAAATTATTAGCAATAATGAACCTCCTAAAAAATTTTATTATTATTGAAATTATTTTTTATCAATTTATTTGAAAGTTAAATTTTAGATAATCTAATCACGGCTTCTGTGATTTATATAAAAATCACTATCTCTATATTCTGAAACCAGTTTATCCTGTGTTCTGTTATTCAAAAACTTCATTTTTTTTAATATTTCTATCAATTGAGATTTGAAATTTTTAAACTAATATTTACCCAGAAGCGTTGCAAGTTAATTTGAGTTTGAGGTAAAAACTAAAAACTAAATATTTTAGATTTTTTTTATATTTCTATTTAGGCTTCCTTCACTAAAGTTGGCTTGATAAATTAACAACAGTTTAAAATTAATTTTTGCCGATTGTTAGTGAATAGAATATGGAAGTGCAATAATGAATAAATAGTTCACTAATATAAGAGAATTAAAATATTCCAGACTAAAATGATTTTATATCGCTACATTTATCACATTTAAAGCTATTTTTTAATATGGGAGATTCTTAATAAGGAATGATTTTATAGTGCAAAAATTTCATATTTAATTTAATCTAATAAAAAACATATAGGATTATTTTTAACAAATGATACTTTAAAAATGAAATAGAAAAATAGAAAAATCGATATAAATTTTCAACTCCTCCTATAATATTTAAAATTAATGAATATTCAGGTAACTAAAATTAAACTGCAACAAATCAATCTCTTCGTTGAGAATCTCAATATAAACTATTTTTTATAAAAAAATGTAAGGGTTTAAACATTTCCAAGAGCATCAGTAGGAAAAATTCTCGAAATAATTATTCTAGTAGAATTGAAAATTTTACTTGTAAAATTAGATCTTCTAACTACAGCTTTTGGTAGTATCAGGTGAACCAAAAAGGTGTCTTATTTATAATTAAAGGTAATTTCAGGCTTTAAAAATTTTAAAATTAATATATAGTAACAAAAATTTTATTTATGCCCTCTTTATCAACTTGTCTCTAAATGTCTATAACTTTTGGTATCGCATTATTTTCTTTTTTTTATCTTTGTGGATAAATATTAAAATCGATACAATCCATAGCCAGTGCGATATTTTTAAATCTTATTTTCATATAAAAATCATTTGATTATATCACTTTCTCCAATTTTCATGAAGCGAAAAGCCAAAGCTGATCAAATTTGAACTATTTCAACTAGTTATTTTTTTATATATAATTTAATGACTCAATTAAACTATTTGGATTAGATATTTGATAAATGGTGCAATTTGAAAAAGATTTTTGAATGCAATTTCATATACCATTACCGTATTTCTTTAATTAATTCAATGTTTTTTATTTTACTTTGTAGACTTATTTATTTAACGCTTCTTCGATAAAATAATTTTTTTTAAGTGTGCTCTGTATTTTTTTACTTGAGCCATCGTAAATATTTAAATAATACAATGTGATGTTATTATCGAAAAAACAAATATAAAGTGCAAAAATATTTATAATTTGAAAAATTAATGTTTTTAGTTAATTATAATCCTGTTTTGCATAAAAATTCAAACACATTTTATTTATAAGCGGTATATAAAGTCTAATTTAATTTAATATTATGTAGTGGAATAAAAAAAATTTGTTATAGTTTAAAGCGAAAAAAAAAATAAGATATTACTCTTTAAGAATCCATTTTTAAATTTATATATTAAATATAAATATAATATTTATTCATGAAATTCGTAATTTTAAAAATTTTAATTAAATAGATATATAGCACTTGTAAATAGCTTTAAGTTTATATTAAAAGATTTTAAGAAATATAGATATAATTGAATATTTTAGTTATAAATAAAAACTATAATAAGAAATATTTATAAATAAAGTATTTAAAAAATGAAAAAAGTATTTTAATTATTAGTTAAATCCGAATATTTCTGCAAAAGCACGATAGCTCACATATGCTACTATAATAGCCCAGCAATCTCTTTCAAAAATATGATAATAATAAAAAGTGGCAAAAATTTTCATAAAAAGCATATAATTTACCATAATTTATCAATAAAAAAATCCTTATTAGAATCAGCTCTGGGAGGGAATGTCAAATTTTTCTGTTTTATACTTCCGAAACTCAAAGCTAAAAATTTTTTAAATTAATAAAATATATCGAAAAAAAGCTTAAATAAAAATATTAAATTATTTTCCTTTATCAAATGTATTTAATGCGGGGCTATGGATTGATATTTAAAAGATTTCAGATTGATTATACAGATAATTATTAAATCTGTTCAAAATATATACTACACCTTTATTTTTTGATTTAAATTTAGGTCAACTGAATAGATTTTAGCATATGATGTACAAAAAATGAAAAATCTTTATTATAATTGTATTTTGGATAATTTATAAATAGATATTAGATAGGAAATGTGATCATAATTATAAAAAACTGCTATATACAATAAATTTAGTATTTTTTCCAAAAAAAGTTAAACCAAGATATATATAATTAACAAATAATTAGTATTTATGCTCGCCTAACTCTTTCACAGGCGGTAGACTATTTTTGATCTACCAGATATAGCCAACTATGTTCAATTATACTAATTTAACTCCGAGGCCTTAGTAAATATTAGTATATTGTAAAAAGATAGCAAATAATAAACTTGCTTATAAATCATAAACGAATTATAAACATAATTTTTTTAAAGAGTGTTAGACGGGAAAGAGTTAATTTATTATTGAGGCTCTTATAAGATAGCATATTTATCACCAAATATATTTCTAAAAATAAATATTATACAAAAATCTTATAATAATATCAAAAAATTGAATAAAATACTAGAATAATTACAAATAAGCTGATTAGCATATGTCAAAGTTTGATGTATTACAATATTTCTAGTTTGAAAATACTTTTAAATTTATATATTAAACTTATTGATATTTCCCAAAAACTGTTAATAAAAATACATCAAGGAATAATATTTTTCTTTAAAAATAAAATTATAGATATAGATATAGATATAGATATAGATATAGATATAGATATAGATATAGATATAGATATAGATATAGATATAGATATAGATATAGATATAGATATAGATATAGATATAGATATAGATATAGATATAGATATAGATATAGATATAGATATAGA
>LSSN01001185.1:0-13265 GCA_001970855.1 Smittium culicis | reverse complement strand
CCCCCCCCCCCCCGAAAATGATCATAAATGGGAAATTATATGAAGGAATAGTTTTATAGTGTAAACTGTTACAGAGTATAAAATAAAGTGGAAAAAGACCAATTAGTAAAACTAGTTCTTTATTTTAATCCTTTCTCGTTCAAAACTGATTGAAAAAGCGAATTTATTGTTTGTGTTATGATTTAAAATTAAATTTATTATTTGATAGTACTCATAAATAAACCAATTTTAATTAAAATTTCAAAATTTTATTATTTTTATCGAATTCAGTTGGATATATTTTTTAGATAAAGTACAGTATACCACCAGTGAAAAGGTTAGAAAATAAAAGCAGCGAAACTAAATGAAAAATTTGAATAATCGAAGTGCCTTATTAGTTCTGCAAATAATATTAAAGACTTATAAATATCCAAGTAAATAAAATAAAAATGCAACTAAGTGCTCTCATCGCTCAGAATCTCCCAAATATGAATATATATTTTAATTTTTCAACCAATAAACATGATAAGTTTTCAAAAATATCATTTTTATTTCACTAATCTATAAACATTGTTTTTTTTTTTTTAAAAAAAAATTATATAAGTAACCAAAGTATTCATAATTCTTAAAAAATTATAAACTATGAAATTATTTATAGTAAGCGATATGAAATTAGAATGCCTCTGGATTGATTTTTGGCAGCTCGTATTGTCATTTTATCCTACTAATTTTTACATATTGCTATTTTCACTCTTAATTTCTAAGACACTAGCATCCATAATTTATATTTTTAGAATCCTTTGTATACAGGGCTTATAGTACTTGGGTTTTATACTAATTTTTTTAAAAAAGGTTTGTCTTAATATAAAATCATTCGATATTTTCTATTTCTAAAAATCTAAACTCATGTTAAATCGGCTAGTATTATTTAGACAAAGATTTTCTTATTAAACATAAATGTTATCGTCACAATTTGAAAACTGTATAGCAGGATTTAAAACTCAATAAAATCATAAAATCATAAATTTTATCAAGCGCTTAGCTCATTACCCGTCCATAGAGTATGTATAAGCCCAGATCCAATAAAAAAAAATTCAATTATGATGTGTTATATACTACTATTTTCTTGTAATTTCTGGACATAACCAACATGTAAAATTATTAATAGTAGATGCCAATAAAGCATGAAAAAAAAGTAAATACATTGAAATTTAAAAAAAAAAGCTAATTATGTTTACCCAGGGTGTATTATAAGTACTATCAAAACAACTTAAATATAAATGTAGATTTGATATTAAAACATACTCTAACTTGAAAATCGAAAAAAATATAAAGCACTTGACCAAGGAAAAAAAGAATCTAACTACAAATAGCTGTAAGAAAAAGTATGAGCCTAGGATAAACCGACATATTTAACATTTTCATAATTATACTTTAGTTATATTAGTATCATAATACGCTAACACGTAATTTTTACAACTAATAATAAATAACAATTTTAAATCATAATACTTATTATCAAATCTGAAAATTATATTAAAAAAATTTAAATAAAAACTACACAGCATTAGGCTATGAAATTAGATATTTTAACAAACAGGAAATTTATAGGCTAGTACCAAAAAATGTAATGCATGTGTATTATTAAATATTTATAAATAATAATATAACATTTTTATGGCAAGAAATATCTGATTTAGCCCGTTATATCTAAAAAAACTTTCAGTTATTTTATTTATATATCGTTTAAAAAAAATTCTATGCGGTAAAACATATCTAGTAGAATATAATCTTATATTTATTTGTTTTTCCTCAATATCGAATAATGTATAATATGTATTTAGTTAATCAACCAGAATAAGTAGAATACAAAATTTATATTTATTAGCTATAAAAAATTGAATTAAGCGAATGTGATTAATCTGGGTTATTTATCACTAAAGTAAATATTTGAAACTTCGTCCATGAATTTTTAATACTTAAAGCAGTAATGCTATAAAATATACTATATAGATTAAAAGTAATTAAAGAAAAATAAGTAAAATATTCAAGTATGGCATGGATGATATCTTTAAAAATGTGGATTTTCAAAAAGTGTATATATAAAATCCATTTTTTTTATGAAGTAAATTATCTCATAAGATATATGCTTTATAAATTATGCAATTTCATGTATGAGGTTATTTGCAAGTGGGATACTTTTTCTATTAGAATTATCCTAATCATTATCATTAGCTTTATTTTAAATCCTATTTGAAAGCGTTACCAAGAGAGTTGTCGAATATAACAAATATAATTTTCTAATTGACATTTTTAAATAGCGTGTCTAAGAAAATTTGCTCCGTTTTTCAGAAGAACCTCCAATAAATATAAAAGATGACCGAGTTTTTTTTTGTTTAAAATTTGTACATTCTCTTAGAATAAATAAAAGCAATCTAATATAAAACAAAGAAGGTGATAACACAGATAACTGGTACAAAAAAAAAATCTTGAAACTTTTTTTTTTTTAATCCAGAGTAGCTTGGATTTTGTTTAATAAAAACGAGAAAGGAATGTAATTCAAATGTTTCTAGAGGCAATGTAAACGTGAATTTTTTTTTTAAATCATGAAATGGAGGCATTTTTAAGCAAATAATAAATTCAAGCCATAGTGGATCATATAAACTTGCAGGTACGTGTTAATTTTGGTGCGAGTATGCATTTTTATTTTTTATAATGTGTAAACTTTATATTTTAGTATTTTTTTATTGAATTCTTTGAAATGAATATGACGTGTTTAGAGCTAAATTTTATCGACTCCTAGTCTAAAGTAAACAATAAATATATTTAAAACTTGGATTGAGGGCTATTGATGAGTATAGTTGTATTGTAGTAATTTTATTCAAGTTTCAAGCCCACTTTAATTCATATTATTAATCAAGAGTTATCAAGGATATTTAAATAACATAGAAGATTTAACTTTATATACTCAATATATCACACATGGTATTAAAGAAATAAAAGCTATTGCGGTATATAATTTCTTTGGGGTTTGAAAAGACAGTACAGTGATTGTGTTAAGATTTAAGAAGCATAATAAATAATATGAAATTTATAGGCCTTTTTGGATTACTTTATTAAATTATTCGATTTCAACTTGGCTAATATTAAAATGTATTATTATGGATTGTAATAAAGCTACAATTAAATCAGTAAAGCCAAGCTAATATTGCACGACACGGTATGTATTTATTTTATATACAGGATAAGACTCTGTTGGTAATTTAGGAAAACAAATACAGGCAATAATGAAATGAAAAGATAAATAAACGCGAGGGATTAAAAGGTAGAAAATGCGCCACTTCACTTTTAAAAAAAACAGTGAATTTGGTTGGTTGATTTTGGATATAAAATAAAGATAATGCGGCAAAAAGAAATATGGATGCAAATAAGGAGTAGCTAAAAAAGAAACTATGAAAACAATCAAAAAAAAAAAAATTAGAAAAGGCCAAAACTGAGAATAAGGCAAGTTTAAACAATTAAAGAATAAAAAAAGCAAAAATAATCAATCAGTTGGCTAAGGAGAGCGAATAATATAAGCCACCCCGCATTAATAAACTTGCACATCCTAACAAAAGCGTGATTTGAGTTGAGAAAATTGATTGAATATATACATGTTCATAAATGAGATTTATATACAGACTACTTTTTTTATAAATAAAGCGCAGCTAAAGTTTAAATAGAAAAAGATATTACTTTGTTTCCCCCGCATATTAGTGAATCAAATTCTTTTTAATAAATATAAGTGAAAAGAGGCCACATATAAGGTTTATATTTAAAGGAGGTAACAATTGAAATAAAAACGTGGTTTATTGCTAGTATCTAGTTATTAATGGAATTTCTTTTCATGAAGATCATACCTATTTTATGAATTTTTGAAACATAATTTTCCACTTTTTGTGCTTCAATTTTTCACGAGGGCAAAAAAGTAATGACTTTCCCCTCCAAGAAATAATATTATACACATGATATGCTTAATGATAGAGGGAAATAAATAGTTGCAAAGGCAAAGTTTGATTTAGGAAGAAATGAAGTTTTATCTTATGGGTATTTCATTTGCGGGACTTTAAGCAGTTGAATGAAATCAGAATGAGGAGAAAATTGAGTGGATGGAAGCGTCAATAGAAATTTCAAAGTTAATGGAGTATGAAAAAAAAACAGGGAGTTTACATTCTGTGCGCATCAGAAGTTTCGAGTAAGTAGGGAAGAAAGAGGGAAGGGACATATGTATGATCCGTTTATGTGGTCAATGAAAAAAAAAAAAAAAGTGCATTGAAAATAGCACGTTTAAATAAAGAAATGAAGCAGCTTATAAAAAGAACCCATAATAGATGCGAAAAAAAAAGGGACAAAAGAATTTGATTTTTTATGCTTAAATGCACTTTAGAAATCGTACAGAGAATTTTTAAACAATTTATAGAACAGGATAAAGTTTATTTTTAGCGGGTATATAAACCCCAAACCCAGGAGAAAGAGGTATAAACGAGTATATAAGCACTGGTGTTTAGATTTTTTAGTATTGCACATTAATTTTATAATTCATCTCTCTAAAGCTGTCACTTTCCATCTACTGTTATCAGTATATTTTTTATAAATCATATTATTTATATATGAAAATATAATAAATATATTAATAGCATTAAAGATATATTAGAATTTTATTTATTTACCTGTACACTTATATTATACTGTTAATAACCTAATAACCTAATATCTAGTAATTAATATACTTAAAAAACGAAAAATACATAACCAAAAAAAAAAACAAACTAAAATTTACAGCTACATTTATATATAAATAATTTATAAATATACGAATTCCAAGCCGGCTGAAAAATATTCTGAGAATAATAAGATGCTTTTGAATTCAAGAAGAATGAGAGATTCAGATTTTCCTAGATATGGCAGCAACAATTACACAAGCTTAGATAAACATAACCGATACGAATATAAGCCGATAGTTGGGATTAAAAGCGCAGGAGTGAATTTCAGCAATGATTTGTTGTCATTCAACGCATTTAATATAACCGGAGGAGATGGGTTCATGGAGAGGTTGCAAGAGAATAGTTTCAGTAAATATAGACACAGTATCGGGAATTTAGACGAGCGCAGGAGAGATAACAGTAGATTAGAGAGGGGGTATTATGGAGCTAAATTGTATGACAGTAATAGCAGCAGCAAGCCAGAAGATATTGATACTATTGATGATATTTTGGAGCTTATATGGCCATCAGAGAGCACAAAATTAACCAGCCCAGCTATTGACGAGAAGTTTTCGCCGATAATGTCATCAGCGCTAGATACGTCAGGATTATTTGAAAGAGGATATTCAAGTTATCGGAGGATCAATAGCGGGATCAAGAAATCTACGAGCATGAATAATTTGATTTCAGGTAAGAGAGGATGGGGCGAGTATGAGGGACTTAAAAAGGCGATATCGAGCTTTGAGTTTGGGATGAGCCCGATTCTAGAGAAGAAGGATCAGCTCTATCAAGTAAGCAGAGTTCCCGGAAACTTGAACGAGTTTAATAGAGGGCATAATTTTGGAAACATGGTGTATGGAGAGAGCAAAGGAGGGATGTATGGGATGAGCGCAGCTGGCGAGGGTATGGTGGTTCCAGGCAAGAATATGCTAGTGAATTTCATAGAAAGCAATAAGCTTTGCAACAAACGCGACAATAGTTTGTATAAAAACAGCATTGGCGGGAGTAGCAGCGATAGTGACAGCAGTAGCGCAGTCAGCTACAGAAACGCAGCGAGTGCGGATAATGTTTTGAATACATACAGGGGGGTGGGTCGAGTGATGTGCAACGTGGGTGGAATTGGAGAGAAGTACGGAAATGTTGGCAGCTTTGAAGGTATCAGCAGCGCCAAAGCGCATCGCATTATCAATAGCAAAAGCAACAGTATCGGCGGTGGTCGGTGTAGCCAGGGCCATAGCTATGCAGTTGATAGAAGAGAGCGGCTTAAGATGGTCAGCGGACTTGCAGCACACGCCATTGCAAGAAAAAAGACGGTCAGTATTGCGTCATAGGCCTTAGCAGTTATGGAGTCTGGCTCACAGGCTATTTCCAAAAACCAAAAACCAAAAACCAAAATTTAATTTCTAATTTCTAATTACTAATTTTAGCTTTTAGTACATGTTTAATTTTAATTTTTATTATTAACGATTTATATTTATTATTTAAAAAAAGAGGCTCTGCTTAGCAGTTCCAGCTAATGAAAGCGAGCAATTTATAAGTACGTATATTTAGTATGAATATGTATATATTATTGGCGGGAATTATGTGCGTATAATTAGTCACTTGCAGACAAGGGTTTGGGCCAATAATCGAGCAGTAATAATTTTAAGATTTACTGATCGATAAAAGCAGGCAATTTAATTAAAGAATTTAATGAGAGGCAAAGTCTGCGGATTTATATAAAAGAAGCAGGTTTTGTTTCTGGTATCTTAGGATTCCATAATTTTTTTTGCTAATTTCTTGCCGATTGAATCAAAGAATTTGCAAGAGCTGAATTGATATACAAAAAATAGGCTTATTTTTCGAGGTAATAGAGCAAAATATAAAAAAAATGACTTTTGATTTGAAGGAGATAGTGCGTCCAAATATCCTGCAGTTGCTTCCATACAGATGCGCACGTGATGACTATAGTACAGGGGTGCTTCTAGATGCAAACGAGAATAACTATGGCCCTACATCTTTAATGGGGGAAGGCTTGAATGTGAGAGAAGAGGACAATCCGCTTTCGATGCACAGATATCCCGACCCTCTAGGAATAAGAGTTAAAAAGCGATTTATGGAGCTAAGAAAGAACATCGAGTCTATAGAAAACATTTTTATGGGGGTAGGCAGCGATGAAATCATCGATATATCAGTTAGAATCTTCTGTAAACCAGGGGTTGACGAAATGCTTATTACCCCACCGACATATGGTATGTACAAGGTAGTTTCGCAGATAAACGACGTCAAAGTGGTACCTGTTCCCTTAAATTTAGAGGATGGAGACTTCCAACTAGAGACAGATAAGGTAAAATAGCTTAATGTTTTTATTGCGCTAAAAAAGTGAGAAGTCTAAATAAAGTTTATAAAATGCGAAATAGGTTATAGAAAAATTGAAGGAGAGACCAAATATTAAGATAGTGTGGTTATGCTCTCCAGGAAACCCTACAGGTAGTTTGCTGAAGATAAGAGAAATGCGGAAGATATTAGATTCAGGGTATAAGGGACTAGTAATAGTAGACGAGGCATATATAGATTTTGCAGTTGGGGAAGACGTGTCAGCTATACAGTTGGTGAGAGAGTATCCAAACGTATTGGTTATGCAGACATTGAGCAAGAGTTTTGGGTTAGCTGGAGCTAGAGTAGGGTTAGCGGTATCAAGTAAAGAGATAATCCAAATAATGAACAACGTTAAAGCGCCATATAATATCAGCAGTCTGTCACAAGAGGCGGCATTTAGTACGTTATCTACAGGTTCGATCGAGTCTATGAGAAAGGTGGTGGGAGAGATAATCAACGAGCGAGAGAAAGTGTTGATTCCAGGGCTTTTGAAGCTAGATAGGGTCATGAGGATTCTGGGAACCAATGACGCAAACTTTGTTCTTGCACAGTTCAGCAATTCAAACGGACAAGCAGACAATGATGTAGCAATGAAAATATACAAAAGCTTGGCAGACGATTTTGGAATAGTGGTTCGATTTAGAGGGACAGAGCCAGGGTGTACTGGGTGCCTGAGAATCACAGTTGGTCTTCCCGAAGAAAACGTCAAAGTATTGAAGACATTGCAAGAAGTGTTGAGTCGACTATAAGGGCTCGTGTTATTGCCTGGATTGTGCTGAGAGTATCATTCATGCGTTTTCCAATTACTGAGTGTTATTTCTATTTAATAAAGCATATATATTTTTCACAACGATTGATATTGATATTTAGTTTTAATACATAACCTTTGAAATACTCAGTGCATTAATCAACCTCATTTTCTCTAAATAAAGCGTCTTTTGAGTCGCAGCGTTGGTGTTGGCAGTGAGCGCGTATGCTATTATTAGCGCTTATTATATATTTTTAGCCGCCTTTAAACTTCTAGAGGATACTTATTAAGTGCTTGCCCTTACCTTTTTTTTTTTTGTGCTATTTTTACGCCTGCTAATATATCGCTAAGACTGGTAGGTGCCCCGATTTAGTTTGACAGCTTTTGCCAAGGTTTCTGCGCAAACACCCTCGAGTCTCAAAGGCCTGTACTACATCTGATGCATGTAATTGGCTATAACAATGGTCATCAATCATGTCATCGCCAACCAACCAGCTTACACCAAAGCTTGTCAATACATAATACAGAGCATACGCTGTAGGAAATAGAGTAACATGAAATCCAGAAATAGGCAGAGAATACACGCAATAGATAGAGTGACATGAGATCCAAGCTTTGAGTTGCTTGAGAATGGGGAGAAACTGAAGATTCGGCCAATAAGAGTCAGTCTGCTAAATACGCAAATCTCTAGCGCTAAGTTTCCCCCTTCATTTTGTTTTTTATTTTTTGTCTTTGTTTTAGAAGCTGTTTCACTCAACTGCCCATTTGTGTTCATTTGCCTTATATATATGTTTTGTACACATCCTTTCTTAATTATAAACTCTTAATCTTAAATAGTTAATTATCAATTCTTTGTTTTATTATTCTTATACTATATATATTTATATCTTCTACCTCAGTTTATCTTACTCCCAACTCTTTATATTTTAATTATATATACCCACTTGTACCAATGAAAATATCCTGTCCTCTTCTGCTTCTGTCGCTTGCTTCTTGCTTATCTGCTAAGCCACTTTCCATCCCTCTCAAGAAGTTTCAAAAGAACAACTCTGAGCTACTTAATGATTTCGTTCAGCAATCCAACGCCTTGGCTCAGAAGTATCTTCCAAGAGGCCGCATCCCTATCAACGAAGACTCCGTGTCTCCCTTTGCTCTTGATGCTGAAGGCAAGGCCAACTACGGTGTCCCAATTTCAAACTACATGAACGCTCAGTACTATGGCGAAATTCAACTTGGGTCTCCACCACAGAGCTTCATGGTCGTTTTCGATACTGGTTCTTCAAACCTCTGGGTCCCTTCAAAGTCCTGCTCCTCTATTGCTTGCTACTTCCACTCGAAGTATGACAGCTCTGTCAGCTCTACCTACAAAGCAAACGGAACTGACTTTGAAATCAGATACGGCTCTGGTAGCATCAAAGGCTTTGTTAGCAACGATGTGATGAACGTTGGTGGCCTTGTAATTCCTTCTCAAGATTTTGCTGAAGCTACTGAAGAGCCTGGTCTCGCTTTTATCTTTGGTAAGTTTGATGGCATTTTTGGTCTTGGATACGACACCATCTCTGTAAACAAAGTTGTTCCCCCTTTCTACAACATGCTAAACAGCAAGCTACTAGACAGCCCCGTCTTCTCCTTCTACTTGAATGATAACAACGACCTCAGCTCTGGTCGTGAAAGCGAGCTCGTCTTTGGCGGTATCAACACAAACCTATTCACTGGAGATATACACTACGCCAAAGTCCGCAGAAGAGGCTACTGGGAAGTAGACCTCGAAAAGATCAGATTCGGAAACGATACTGTTGAACTATTCGGAACTGGTGCTGCTATTGACACCGGAACATCCTTAATTGCATGCCCCACCATGATCGCAGATATGATCAATGAAAAAATTGGAGCTACTAAAAACTTTGCAGGGCAGTATATGGTTGACTGTAGCACAGTTCCATCACTCCCAGACTTTTCAATGTCTTTCGGAGGAAAAGAGTTCGTATTGAAGGCTTCAGACTATATCCTTAATGTACAAGGTCAATGCATGTCAGGATTCATGGGACTCGATATCCCTGAGCCTCTCGGTCCTATCTGGGTTGTTGGGGATGTATTCTTACGCCGCTTCTACACTATCTATGACATGGGCAATGATAGAGTTGGGTTTGCAAACAGCGTCTAGTTTTTATTTATATTCGTATTAAATTTTAATAATTTTTGTACTTTAAAAATAAATAAACATCAAGCTAAATATAGAGTATTTCATATTTTATTTATTTAGGCTATATCTTAATATATTAATATGTAAAATAGAGTATTCCAAATGAATTAGACTAAGAACGTGTAATTTATTTTAGGCCATTGGACTGATCATCCTAATGAATTGTGGTTTTGGGTTAGAGTTTTTGTAGCCTAAAATTAAAGTTAAAAATGATGTTAGAAACGCCTAGAAATCGAGTTTAGAGAAATTTAAAAATATTTATAAATTCTTGCCAATGTAAATGATCATAGGAATATAGCCCCAGTGGAAGACGAATTTGCCTACTTGGATACTCTTTGTAATTAATTCCTTTGTGTAGTCGTTCATTATATATTATCGTTCGCTAATATATTTATATACGTATAAATTCGTCGATTTGCTAGAATGTATATATATATATTATTAGATGTAAAATTTTTTTTATTAGACTTAATAAGAGCTCGAATAAAGTAAAGTGAATAAAGTATGGAGACTAGAATGTACCTAGAAGCTAATACTTTACAAAATTTGGTGTTTATATCAGAATTATAATTCAGGAAAGAAATCAGCCTACGTCGACAATAAAAAAAAAAGTTTAGCTAAAATGGATATATAGTAGCGTTTATCAAGCTTAAATTTAAAAATGAAAAAAATTATACGCTAATCACAATCTGAACAATCGC
Organism: Smittium culicis; assembly: GCA_001970855.1. NCBI lineage: Eukaryota > Fungi > Kickxellomycota > Harpellomycetes > Harpellales > Legeriomycetaceae > Smittium > Smittium culicis. The sequence continues at coordinate 2,534 of LSSN01001185.1, read as the reverse complement.
TAAAGCAGTTTTCCTCACTTATACAAATGCTAACAAAAAATCATTTTGAATTTCTCACTAATCCTCCAACCGTTCATCGTTGGCGCTTAAATCCAAATCATTATTAAGAACTTTAGCTTATCCACTAACTATCCTTTATTAAAGAATTGCCAACATCTACTCGTAATTAAAGCCTTTATATGTTTATATTTATTAAAGAAATGCCAATAATCTACATAATTAAATATCTCCTTAGCATCAATATGTCCTATAGATAATCCAATGGCAGCACCATAAATAAAAACCATTAGAAATCTAAGCAAATTGACACAAACACGAAATACAATCTACCAATTAAAATAGCTAATAAAAAAGTATTGAGCAATAGATAGCAGTGAATAATTAATCTATAAAGTCAGCCAAACATATCTGTGAGTAGTTAGGCAAAAAGACTAAAAGACAATAATTGGATATAGATTAAAGTTCAGTATTATTATACCCTTAATAGCTAATGGCCAATAGTTATTAATAATAACGTAATTAGTGGGTAGTGGTATATACAAACATTAGCCTATTACAATTACAGTTAAGAATTATAATAAAACGAATATCTCAAAACGTTCAATAAAATTACAAAAAAAAAAATATATATGCCGCCTAGTAAAATTTCTTAAAATAGACCAAACCTTAAAAAAAAAAAAAAAGAGAAAAGCCTAACAAACTTAGTACATTTCGAATCTGATATAAACCCTCTTTGAAAAAATTAAGATTCTAGCCAAAGCTGAGCATCGATAATTTAGATTAATGTAAGTATTACTGAATATATAAAGATTCTTATATGTACAATATACCATATTGCTTCAATTCCTCGAAAGTCAATATACGCATCGAATCCAATATGTTAAACTGATTGCGATCAAAAAAAAATTTCACATCACATCCATAAAACCTAATTACCACTATGGTATATTACGATTATATATTTAAGAATTCATATACTCAACGAGAGTCAATGAATATAGTTTATATAGCTTGCCTCGATTAAAAATTCCATCGGAAATCATTATTGCTATTCTCGAAATACATACATTACATTACAATATAATTTCATTTCATTTATTAACGCTTTTGATTTCGTCCTTATCCACTTATAGAAAAATGGCAGTTAAAAAGACAGGAGCTCAACTCGTACCAGGTGTCAGTCGCCTATCTCGTTCCCAAAGATTTGCCAAACGTGGCTTATACAAGGTTAAGAAGGTTGCTGTACCAAGAAAAGCTGAAGAAAAGAAATCCGCAGCTAAGAAGGCCCAACCTACCGATGTCAATGCTGACTTGGTCAAGGCCCTTACCTTCACTAAATCAAACATGTACCCTGCTGATACTTTGCCAACACCAAAAGCTAACCACAAAGTTGCTCGCACAGCCACTCTTAAAAAATCAATCACCCCAGGATCTATCTTGATCTTGTTGGCTGGTAGATTCAGAGGAAAGCGTGTTGTTTTCTTGAAACAACTTAAATCTGGTCTTTTATTGGTCACTGGTCCTTTCGTCGTTAACGGTGTCCCATTACGCAGAGTTAACCAAGCCTACGTCATTGCCACATCCGCTAAAGTCGATATCTCCGATGTCACCATCGCCAAAAATATCAACGATGCCTACTTTGCCCGCGAAAAAGAAGCCAAGCTTAAGGGAACTGAAGAAGAATTCTTTGGTGACAACGCCACCAAAAAACAAACTCCCTCCCACAAGGTTGCCGACCAAAAAACTATCGATAACCAAATCATCTCTAAAATCAGATCTGATAAAATGCTTTCCTCTTACATCAGAGCCTCTTTCACCCTCACCAAAGGCCAAGCCCCTCACTTGATGAAATTTTAAATTCCCATTTATACTAAATTTCTTCTTTATATCTTGTTTCAATTACTGTCCTTTACAAATATAATAAAAAATACTGTCTATTAGGGTTACACCACGCTTTTTTTAATACTTTATATTCACTAAACCTCTCTCTTCCCTAAGCTTTTTTTCTGGAATTAGCCAATGAAAACGCTTGAAGTTTTAAGAGTATTAACGAGAAATTGAACATAAAAATCAGATAACAAAAACTCTCTCTCTTCCCTAAGCTTTTTTTCTGGAATTAGCCAATAAAAACGCTTGAAATTTTTAAGAGTATTAAGAGTAATCGAAGTCAAAAATAGTTCGACGATTCAAAGCTTTTTTTCTGGAAGAAGCCAATCAAAAACCTGAAAAAAAACTCTCTCTCTTCCCTAAGCTTTTTTTCTGGAATTAGCCAATAAAAACGCTTGAAATTTTTAAGAGTATTAAGAGTAATCGAAGTCAAAAATATTCGACGATTCAGAAAAGTAAGTGTCTAATACTACTTAAACACATAACTATATACAATATTTATATACTTAAACCAAACCAAACCCACCCTCTACTCCCGAAGGAATTGCATTAAGATTGCGATAATTGAAAGATCGCTTTTCACAAAGTTAACTTTTCTCTTACGCAGTCAAAGATAATCAATTCTGTAAAGAGTAGGCCTTTCAATT
>LSSN01001184.1:0-21531 GCA_001970855.1 Smittium culicis | reverse complement strand
GGGGGGGGGGGGGGGGGGAGGGTTTAATTTTATTATTAAAAAAATTTTTTATTCAAGAATTTTTTTTCACAGATAGTTTATTGAACACGATATAAATGTATATAAAATACTGATAAAACAAGTTTTAAAGACCAGGCTAATGATAAAAAAGCAATTTTTTATCCGAGTATCCTTCGGAGCTCTGACAACTTTATATCAACCTTTAATTATTCCAAGGAAGTTCAGGAGTGCTCCTCAGCTTTTTTTTTTCTGTGAATTTTCTTTTAAATCGCCGAAATATTTGATTTAAATTTGAATTATTAACTTTAATAAATGTCAAATTCTCTTATTTCAGTATTTCAATTGAATATTTAAGGTTCTCTTGAATTTTGTTAATATCTATACGAGCGTATACCCTATTATCATAATTAAATACGTCGTAGTGGAAAATCTTAGCCAGTAAAAAATTTAATTTTTAAACTTCAGTATTATTTCATAATGAGGTAATAGTTATATTTTTATCTTTATTTTTTCAATAACTTTATTTATTTATTATTTTTAAACTTTTTACTCATTCATTAAAGTGGTATGGATTTTTTCTGTTAGTCATAAAGATAACCAGAAGTGTATTATTGGGGTATTTAAAGACCACTCACATTTCTTCATATTCATTTTAAAATTCTTTAGAGAATTTATGCATTTTTTTAATATCTTTTTGAAAGTAAAAATTTTAATTATATTTTAATTGGAAATTAAATTATCTTATTTTGATTCTTGTTAAAAACTTAGTTGCGTTGAAACAGTAACTCTGTGATACCAACTTACCACAATCAATTCAACTTTTATAGCCTCAGATCAAATAATCGAATTATCCGAGATGATTTATATTATTATTTTCCCCAATGTTTACTAGTATTATTTTAATAGATAATTTCTTCAAAAATATTATCACAGATTTTAAAACTTATTCAAAATTATTTAAGCCAAAATTTTTATTATATTCAAAACACATATCACTGAGAATTATATTCACTACGTAAATATGGTTGATTAATTCTAAATATCCATCTATATGCTCTATTTTTTTTAGAAAATCACATATGATTTTAAGCACGTCAACTTTCTGAAAATTTCTCGTTATTTTTATACAACATGAACAGGAACTAATATTAGATAACCTTAATTTAAAAAATTATTAATAAATATATTTTAAAACTTGTAATAATTTTTAAATAGCTTTACTTTTAAAAAAAAAATTTTGATATTAAATGAGCTTGATCCGAATATTAATTTATTCCACAATAATTTGTTAGTATTTGATCAAGATGGTTATTTTATTTATTATTTATAGAACACATTGGATAACCTAAAATCATAATAAAAAATTTCTTATCTTTAAAAAACGGGAGCGAAATTAATATTTAACTGATTAATTTTAGCTATAATATCTTTTTTAAAAAATTTTTGTAATAAATATATTCTGTATTTACTTTTATTAGACTAACCAAATCTTCAGTATTTATTAAATAATTCGAATTACATTTATATAAAGGAAATTATAGTTAAATATTTTGTTACATATTTTTTATTTAGTTAACTTTATAAAATATTTGCCTTATTTAGTATTTTTTTTAATTATCAAAATGTTGTAATATTTAATATAGAAAACTTTTTATTAAAAATAAAATTAATTTTTTTATATAAATATTTTAAAATACTAATCCTTCTAGAAAATAATTAATAAAGTAGATTACATTTAATCATTACTCTTTTTAATGTATATAACAATTTTTATTTAATTTAGTTTAATTCAACTAAATATTTTATTAGATACCAAAAAAAATAAATTAAAATTATTTTTTGTATTTATCTATAGAGTTACAGTAATATTATTCATCAGGATATGTAGTTTGGAAATACTAATAGTATTGAAAATAATAAAATTAAATGCTATCTATTTAATAAAATTCAGATTTTAGGTTTCAAAAAAATAATTTCAAAAATCACAAATAGTTGTTCTATTTTTGAAAATCGTGAATAAATAAAATCATTGTTGAAAAATAATATCATGAAATTTTTCAATTAACTTCAAATCACAAACTATAATAAATTATATCGAGTTATAAATCTAATCCATAAACATATATCACAGGACTAGAATTATTGTTATATATTTATTTTTTGAGTGAAAAATTGAAATAATATTTTACCCATCATTCAAAATTCGCTTTATTTCATAATTAATGATAAATATCAAACTATACTGCATAAAAATTTTAATTAAACCTTAAAATTTGTATTTTTGTGGCATAATATACAGAAATGTGCTTTGATAATCATTATACTCTCATTTTTATTTCTCCTAGAATAAATTATTTTAATTGCATATATTACTTAAATTTTCAGTATTATTAAGTTTAGATGTTATTTAAGTATTTGCTTGAATGAAGTTATGATTTTAAATCTAAAATTTTCAAACTTATAAATAAAAAATAAAATAACTGAACATTAAATGTCTCTAAAATTGAAAAATCAAAAAAGATACGAATTTAGCTAAATTTAATTCAATAATATTCGTATGATTTCAATTTAGTTTTTGAAAATTAGGTCTATTCAATTATAAATTTGTATTATGATAAATAAAATAGAGATGGAGTAAAAAAAAATTAACCAAAAGCCATACAAAAAAATTTTTTTGTGGAGATTTTTTACTAAATAAAAATCTAAAAAATTATAAGGAATATATATTTTGAAGATATTTACTTTTTATATAAATAAAATTCGAAAATATATAATAATTTAAATAAAGTATCAAATGGAACTCGTATAGTAGTTAATTTTTTATTATATTTAAAAATAAAAAGATTTAAACTATAAATAAAAAAAACTAAGTTAAAATTATAATCTTATAAGTGCAAGAAATTTTGAAATTTTTTTTTATAATGCATTTTAATAAATAAAAAATATATGGAGGAGAATTGAAATTATCAGTAAAACATTAATAATGAAAAAAGATAAAATAATATATTTAACAGAAATATAAACATTTAATTATGTGAAAAATATTAAAGTTTATATTAGAAATACAATATATAAATAATTCACACTTTATGTTTTTTTCATGAGATATTTTTTAGTAAATCTAAAAATAAAAATATATAATCTGTAGCAGTGAAAGGATAAAATATGTTCATTTAGTATCAAATTATCAAAAAAAAGAAGAAAAAGTAGCTGAAATAGACAGCTATATGACCTTATTTTCCTAATATATGTTAATAAATTATTACGTAAAAAATGTGAAGCGGTAAAAATCCATATTATTTATGAAAAATAAGTGTATCAATTTACAGTTTAAATAATAAATATGTTATTAGTAATAAATTAGGTTTATTAAATACAATACCAAAACATATATAGCTTAGATATAGAACAAAAAATTATAAATCAAAACTATTATTTTGTTGGCCCAATTCTAAATAGCTCCTTAATTAGAACTAACTTTCCTAAAATTTTCTATTTAGATATTAAAAGTATTTAAGGCCTGAATTAAAAAAAGAATGTCTGAAATTTTAATTTATTTACATCTATCAGCACATTTCAATAGATATAAATTTTAAAAAAAAATTCAGGGAATGTTGAAAATTTTTTATGTGAGAAATAAAATCAAGATTCAATTATCAATACTTAGTTTATCGATCATAATATTAATATATATTGCCATATATTTATTAAATCGCTATATTATAATAATTGGTTAAGTAATTTGCCAACTAAAAAATCATAATGTATTTGAAAATTTAATATAAACAACAATATTGGATTTTTGTTTAACTTATCGAATTAATTTTTTTAAAAAATTCGGATTTCGGAATTTCAGTGATTTTATAAGCTTGTTTTAAGTTTAATTACCTTTAAAAAAATAGAGTATTTTAAATTCACGACATTTAAATATATTCATGGAATAAATTCAAAAATTTAGATAACTACATTATATATGATATAATATTAAATACATTAATAATTTATGGTTTTAAAATATTGTGAAACTGGATTTTTGAATACAATTAACTTGTATATGAAATTGAATATATAAATTTATTTTGATAAAAAAGCAATTAAATTAATTCACTTTTTCAAATTCGTTTATCATTCTGATAATTGAATTATAAATCTGAATAAATCTATGTAATACTGGTTTGTATTTAAATATTCTTCCATTAAAAATTTTTAATTTTTAAGAAATTGAGTGTTTGAAACTGAAAACTGTTCAAAAAAAAAAAATTCGACCCTGAAATTATTAGACCCTGGTATCAATAAATACAACAAGTTCAAATAATATATTGGAATAAGAAACAAATATAAAAGAATCGAGCAACAAAATATGGATATACCTACTACATTTTGTTCAATATTTTGATTCGTGAAATCAGAGACTCATAATATAAAAAAATGAATTATACTGTAAAACTAAAAAATGTGAGAAAAACCACACCAAAAGGGATAATTAAATATATTTAGTATGTAAGCTTTATTATAACAATTATTTCTAAAAAAATAGAATAATAAGAATTTATAAATAATTTGAAGTTAAAAATTAAAATTTTAATAATCATTCAAATTATTTATCAAATTGATTAGCTATTATTAATTGTTAAATTGATTGAATATTTTAATCTTTAGCTTTTAATATATTCTTAAATTAATAAAGATAAGATAAGATAAGATAAGATAATATTTATTTATTTCAAATAAATGAAATTTTAGTATACCAGAATAGAATTTTTCGAAAAAATATGTCTGAATTAAAAAAAATTATTAGAGTTATAAAATGAAAAAAAAGTATTATCGTATAAATAAATAAGAAATCATAAACCCAAAAAATCTTGAATTAATAAACTAAAAATAATTTGAAGAAAAATTAAAGAAAAAGTATCGATAAATATTAGTAAAAATTCTAGATGTTCTTGACAAAAGCACCTGTTAAAATCATTTATTCTGCATTACTATATAAAATTAAATGATTTATAGCATTATCAAGGGTTATCAAGTTATGAAAATTTTGTTGATAAATATTTTTTCAGTCAAATATATAATTAAAAATGCTTTTTTAAATGATTATAATACTAAAAAAGATGTTTAGCAATAAAATTCAATGATATAGAAATCATAAAATATTAATAATCAATGTCATTAGTATTAATTTTGAGCTTAATTAATACAATAAGTATTTTATTCTATTGATTATTTTAATAAATATGCAAGTAAAATTGTAAATCATAAATTTGGAATTCTATTCTATCTTTTTTTTTAATACCTATATTAATTTTGAAGTAAAGAGTTCATAAAATAGCCTATAAATATGAATGATAAAAGTATGCTAAATTTTGTATTTTAAATAAAAATTAAAAAAAAAATATCACTATTTAAATTTAAATTTGAAATGAATATAATCTAATCACCCTTTTTGTGCTTTTTCAACTTCAAAATTTACATTAGATGTGCTTTTAGTATCGCTTTAATAAGAATTTTCACATACTGAATATTATAATTCAACCATTATTTCCCAATAATTTTATATATTTCCACGATTTATAGAATTTTACTTGGAGACATTTTTGAATTTCAAGTAAATCAGATCTTTGAATAATAATCAAATAATCATGTAACTCAAATATAAAATTTTAATACCAATACTTTCAATTGATTTATTTGAGTATTTAGCCGTGTTATTCAGATAATTTTATCAATTTGAGATGATAATAGGAATGAAATGTCAATAAGAATTGGTATTATCAATATGATATATTTTTATTATACTTGATAGCCTTGAGCATAAATTTCCTGTAATATTCAAAAATTTTATTTGGCCTGATTTCAATGAAGGCTTCCTGTTATCGTAATTTTTCAAAAAAAAGTCTTAAATAGCTGAGAATAATGATAATAAAATAGGAATAAATTTATTTTTACAAAAAAAATTTCTTTAGTCATATGATGTATTATTAATTTTGAATTCATTACAATGTATCATTTTTATTTATAAATATTTTACCTAATGCATTTGCATAATAAAATACAGATTATATCATTACTATTTCGCTTTATTGGTAAAAGTTTTAACCACCCCCACCCCACTTAAAACAATTAATTTCAAGCTGAGAGAATTGATTTTTTATGTGAAACTGTTTTTTTTTAAAAATAAATAATATGTAAAAAATAAGACTGATTTTTTTTGTTTATTGTTTATACTTTTTTTTAATTAATTTATATTTTTATCTTTTTGAAGGATTTTTTTATTTTTAAAGAATGTTTCGTAAGGATTCGTAGCTTTTGTTTTAATTTTATTATTGTTATTATTGTTATTTACTTCAACAAAAAATTCTATAGAATTAAGTATATATGCGTTGTTACTTATTAATAGTTAATAAATTTTCAATATCTTTATTTGTTTTATCTAGGTATAGATTAGCAACTAGAAACTGCCGGGACAAACAAAAATTCCTTAGATAAAAAAGTGTATAAATTCTGTTAAGAAAAATAATAAGTATTTTTACAAGTTTACCCTTATATAATTTATAACTATATTTTACAGTTTATGTATATAGCTAATTAATCTCGAATTTATTATTTTCAAGATTTTGAGATTCCCAACTATTAATTTAGAAATCATTTCCTATGGCTCAAATATCCATTATGAATTGCACTTTTATTAATGTATATTTGAATTATTCAGATCTAAATAGTTCCCTGATATCATATGAGAAAATTTTCACGCTTTCGTAGAATAATGATAAACTGTTTAGTTAAAAAAATAAGTAATTTATGATGAAACTTTGTTTATTTATGTTTCAGAGTGGATATTATAACATTTAATAATTATAAAATTTTAAAAAAATTAAAATAGTAAGGAGTAAATATTTAAAGAAAAGAAACAAAAATAAAACTCTACTAAATTAATCAGAATATGATGTGAAATATTTTTGAATATAATGTTCCTCAAATTCTATTTGGTAAATTTAAAAATAAAAACATTTAAAAATGTAATTTAATTTTATGATTAAAAATGAGCTACTAATATATCATGGTACTTTATAAAAAAAATAGAATTTTTATACTCGTATATCTATATACGTTAAAAAAAGACTATTTATACTAATCTAAACATTCAAAAATAGTTAATTGTAAATTTCTTAGGTTTGATTTGAAATAATAAAACATGTCTAAATCTAAAATCTAAAATCTTTAAATTATTATTAAATATAGGTATTGTATAAAAAATTACGATCAAATTTCGCATTTAAAATTTTGAAAAAGTGAGAAAATTAAATATAATATAATTAAAAGCTTCAAAAATATATACATTCTTCGCTAAAATTTTTATTTATTTGTGATAGTTTTGAACTTTTAAGCTGAGAGTAAAAACTCAATTTTCCGGTTCATTAACCCTTCCCCCATCTTGCTCTCATAAAAAAAGCGAATTTATTTAATCTTTTATGATGTATAAGCAAGTTTATTATTCAGCCATTTTACAATATACAATTATTTCTAAAAAAAAACTCTGAATTAAAACGTTTTAATTGAATCAGTTGGCTATATTTGGTAGATCATAAATCATATATCGTCCGTGAAAGAGTTAAATACTAGTATTGTAATAAAAAAAGAAGATTATATAGATATTTGATATTAAAAAATATATAAAATATGTCTGTTTTACTTTTAACAATACTATTATGCATCTAACTAGATTATGTAATTAAATATTAATCAAAACTAATGATTAATAAATATTAAGAATTTTATAATAGATTAAAAAAATTGTGAAAAAATTATTCCCCCCTAACATTTTAATTTATAAACGATAAAAAATAAAATTTATATTTCTGATTAAAGATTTTTTTTATTGCTAGATAAAATTAAAAAAAATTTTAAGCTCTAAATAGTCTAAAATTTCAATAATAGATCGCCTGTTTTTTATTAAACTAATATTATACAACTTTTTAAATATTATAAGTATCACTTCTATTAGGATCGTATAACAGAAATGATTTTTACTAATAAATATTGACTATGTATATTTATAAGTAGATATTGGTAAATAAATAGCAAAAAATCAACCAAATTTTAATTTTTTATTCATATTATAGCTTATATATAATTTAAATAGTGTCGATCATTTTCAATTTCCAAAATATTAACTAAAATTATTTTTAAATCTCGTTTTTAATTTAACTATATAAATATAATTACGCCTATATTTAAATTTATTTTTTTATGCCCATGTATAGATAAAATAAATTTAATAAAATATTTGAAAATGGCCAAATTATTAAAATGAGAAATTAAATTTTCAAAATTTTAATTTATTCTAGATATATTCATAATAACGGTTGTAAAAATTTTACTCAATTGTTTTTAAAATGTCATATTTCTTCTGAAATCATTTTATTTAGAGATAGTATACATAATGCATTGGGTTAATCTTAGGTTACAAAATAATGGTACATAAAGCGTCCTATTTACAATTAAATACACAATAATGACCTAATTATCTTTAAATATAATTATAATTTTATCGTGGTCGCAATAGTCAATGGAATTAAAATTCGTTATTTTATTTTTGTTAAAAAATAATTTTAATTTTAGATTAAAAAATCTATAGCACAATTACTAAAATTGTTTTATTAACATTATCTAAATAATTAGCTACTAAAATTAATTAATATACAGTATTGTTAATATATTAAATAACTTTAAAATTAATTAAAAGTGGCTTTTTCATTAAACGAATTTTTTCATTTCTTATAAACTTTAATCACAAACAATACAGGATTGCAAAAATTAAACTTTTTAAATTATCTCTCTTAGACAGATTTAGTTCAGGATATACATAAAAATGATATATAATCAATAATCATTGAGATATTATCAGGAAAATAAAATAAGCTAAAAAATTCAGAGTAGATTTATTAGTTTTTAAACATTTAAAACTTATCTTTTATAAAATTTAATATAGAAAAAAAATTTTTTTTTGGTTCGAAATTATTTAAATTAGAACTTATAATAAGGGGAAATTATTCATCTAATTAGTAAAAACGATTTAAACGAAACCAACCAGTTGTACAACTTGATATTTCTTCGCATATTAACATTTTTTTATTGATTCGGAACCATCTGTGGTATCTTTTTAAATCGAATAAAATACCTGATTAACATAAAATTAAGATATATTTGGGGTTATTATCCCTTTTTATTTTAGTGTCTATTTGATTTAAATAGATCAATCAAGATTATAAATCGATTAAATGGCTATAGTTCTAAACTATTTTGGAATTAATTTATTTCATTCCAAATTAAGAAATCTATAAGCTATCAATTATAATTAACAGAATCACAAAATTTTATTAAAAAAAGTTTTATTTTCAAATTAAGCTATAATATATGTTGATTTGATTCTCTGTAGAGTTAAATTATAATTATTATCAATATAAATTTTATCTGAAGAAATTGGAAATAGAATTCTTCGGATGATGGTGTAAATACAAAAAAAGGTGAAAATATTTAGATTAAAAAAAATTTTCTTACCTTTTAAGGTTCAGATTAAAAAAATGTAAATTAGTGTAGTAAAATATTTTATATGTTTCAGATAAAACTAGTTTTTTGTTGTAATTTTTTCCTGATTGACAGAATTCTTTCATTATTTAATATTTTTTTGTAGACGAGATTATAATAAATAATTTTTAAAGGTTCAAACCGTATCAGTACCATTTTGAGTTCCAGTGTAATTTAATTTAGCTCTTTTACTTTAGTTTAGTCTAAAAAAATCATCGTTTTGTTTATTGTGGCGCTGGATTTTTGAGTTTTTTAATTGTTTTTATTTATTTTTTTTTTGGTGGTTCGAAGTAACCTAGCATAATCTATCATAGTCATTGTTGCTGCATTTCCATTCAAAGAATAAAAAATAAATAACAATCAAAATATTTGAATAAAGTTAGAAAAAGAATAAAAGTTTGCCAAAAACGACCAAAAAAAATTGAAGAGGAAATTAATCCATGGAATCTAAAAGGGTATATTTATTGTTTCCTAAAACTGGAAAAGTGGATGATTTTTCAGTGAATAAGAAGTTTATATTGATCTTGTATGGATATTAGTATAATTTTACTAAACAGATTTATAAGCTGGTTCTAAAATACAATATATTCCTAAATAGGCGTTATAAAGAAAAATATTTCAAAAAAACCCCCACAAGGAAATTAATCATAAAAATTTTTAATTGATTATCAGTTCCAGAAATGGTTTAATGATTCAATCGTAGCAGTAAAAGAAAAAATTGTTAATGTATTGAGTAAATCTCAAAATAAAAATTATTAATCAAAATCGATATTTGTTGGTAACTTGATTAAAACTATGACAATCCCTTAATTTTTTGGGGGTTTTTTTTTCAAAAATTTCGAATTGGGTCTAACTCGTAATAATAGTTACAAAATTTTTTTAATCCTTGAAAGAGTCAATGTAATTAAGCGATTTAAAAACCACAGTTGGCTAGGGCATTTAAAAGTAGTCTTCTGGTGGAGCTCATAATATTTAATATTCCTATAAAATATAATTAAAAAATTTTATTTATTTCTACGTCATTTTTTTGTTTATAATTTTGGTGATCAAAAATAGATAACTGAAATCGAGTGGGCTATATGTAACAACTCTATGCTTATTACACCTATCAAATGAATGGAAATTCGTATTTGTTTTTTTTTTTAGAGGGCTAAGAAAAAACAGGAATATAATGTGAAGGCTTCTATAATTTAGCCAAGTCGAGTAGGAATTGTTTATCAAATTTATCAATATTGCATTTCTATTGGATTTTCGTGATGATTATATGTTTGGGGAGTATCTAAATATTGAAACAGCACTAAATCCATAAGGAGGAAAGTCCCTAACAAAGAAAAATAGTGTATTGTACTAAGCTTGAGGTCTTCGATATTTCAAAAACGCCATATGATATGTTGAAGGGTTAAAGATTTTACAGCAGCTGATGCTCTACATCAGACCAAAAAAATAGTAAGAACAGCTATTTTTGCATTCTTTGTATTTTTTTTTCTTTCACTTAGGCTACTAGGTAATTTTGATCGATAATAATATTTGCCATAATTAAATATAAACGTTGATTTTATTTTTAATAGTTTGTTGTATGTATTCTATAACAGTTGTAAAAATTGTATTATTTTGTTGGGTTAATCTTAGCGTGTGAGCTTATTTTGTAGATATTAGCTTATTTTTTAGATGTGAGCTATTGGAGAATTTGTATATAGCGGATTGTATTAATATAATTGTCCGATTACACTATTGGTCAGTAATGATTATGAGCTGAGCATGTATGTAATTGTAAATCAATTTACCTAAAGTTAATATTCATACTGGAAGTGGCCAATAGTCTCGGCCTATTCTAAGCCCAGAAAAGTAAAAATGGAGAATTAAAAGTTAAATATGTTTGTATAGCCAATCAATTCGTTTAGCTAGTTCACGTTCAAGAATTGAAAAATATAAGAGCGAAATAGTATATAATTGTGTTCTAGAGCTAAGGAGAAATTAATTTAATCGATATGTGATGATAGACTGAGGGTGATTCACTCATCATGTGGAGCAATTGTATTTAAATTTCTCATAAAGAAATCTGAGGATCTATCAGGATATACTTTAAACGCATAAATAATAAGCTAGTAGAAAAAGCAAGCTAAGTCCAGTTATCATGCCTGGGCGAAAGTGTATTCTATCAATGCTCACAGCTGTATCTGCACCTTTGAGCAAATGAGCAGTCCCAAATCAGCGCGAGAAAATGTATGCCCAATAGGCTCCGCCTGAATCCATTTGGGTATGAGTGATATTTTTAATTTATAAATGAATAGTAAAATAGAATTGCCCATATGAACACTATTAAGAATCATCTAATAGATTAATAACATTACAGACTTTCTAATACATCTATCTGAATTGGCACATATTACAAATATAAAACCTAAGGCCAGCGACCAAAATTGTCATTTTTTTCACGACTGTAAAACTCCCAAGTCATACTTGAGTGTAAATATCATCTATATATATTACCCATCCTCTATTAAGCCGTTAATGATCAATAATAAATTTATATCCTTAGCTAACCAAACGAATTTTTACTTTTAATTTTTTCTTAATATCAGTAGGTCTTTTAAAGCTGAAATATACAAAATAATTGCAATAGACACTCTTTACATAATAACCGACTACAACAAATAACCCTGTAACTCTAATACCAACTGTATATAATATGGGTTCTTCAGGAGTAACTAGTATAATCGACGGAATGAACCCGTTAGCGCCGAATTCTTCCAACCCCATAACTCTGTTTTTAATCCAAATGTCTTTTATTGTATGTGTATCAAGAATACTAAACTTGGTTTTTAAGCCTCTAAACCAACCAAGAGTAATATCTGAAATAGTTGGTGGAATAATATTAGGTCCCACTGCCTTGGGGAAAATAGACGCTTTTAAAAATACCGTTTTCCCGACGTCTACACTGACTTATTTAAACTTGGTATCTAATTTAGGTCTCATACTGTTTCTTTTTATAATCGGACTTGAACTCGATATACATACCCTAAAGTCCCAAATTAAAAAAAGCGCTTTAATTAGTATCGCTGGAATGATAGTCCCGTTTATCGCTGGTGCCTTAATAAGTTTTTTACTATATAACTCATTTCAAAACTCTGGAAAGTTCTTTGTTTTCCTCTTATTTTGTGGTGTGTCAATTTCTATCACCGCTTTTCCTGTTTTGGCGAGAATTCTCAGTGAATTAGGAATGTTAAAAACTACTGTTGGATTTGCTACGATTACTGCTGCATCCGTTGACGATGTTACTGCTTGGATACTCTTGGCATTAGTCATCGCATTATCTGGCAATTCAAGTGGTTTATCTGCACTCTGGATCTTTTTGGTAGGTGTTGCTTATGTATCGTTTGTATTTTTTGTAATCCAAAGGTATTATATTAAGCACCTGAACACACAAGGGTTCTTGAACGGAAGAGACCCAAATCCTCAAATAGTCTTTATCACTTTCTTGATGGTATTCATTTCTGCTTGGTTCACTGATGTTCTCGGAATACATGCAATTTTCGGCGCATATATAATAGGTGTTATCGTTCCTCACAACGGCGGCTTTGCAATCAAAATTGCTGAGAAAATCGAAGATTTAATTTCAATTTTCTTCCTTCCAGTATACTTTGCTCTGTCAGGACTAAATACAAACCTCGGACTCTTGAACTCTGGAAAAGCTTGGCTAATGCTGGTTCTTACTGTATTTGCAAGCTTTTTTGGGAAAATATTAGGTTGCTCACTAGCTGCGAGATACGAAAAATTCACATGGAGAGAGTCCTTGACAATTGGGGTGCTAATGAGTTGCAAAGGGTTAGTTGAGCTCATTGTTTTGAATATCGGGCTTAAAGCTAATGTTATTAATGAATCAGTATTCTCTATTTTGGTATTATCTGCGCTGATCACTACATTCACTACAACTCCTATTGTAAAGTTCATATACCCTCGTTCCATTTATAAATATGTAGATGATGACAAGTTTGACTCGCATACAAATGCCGATAGAATCACTATTTATCAAAAGGATAAAAATAATTTTTATAGACCAGATTTCGGAGCTCTTATTGTGCTTAATAGGCAAAAACAGCTACCTTCAATAATTACCCTTTTGAGCCTTTTTACCAATACTGCCGGGGAGCCTAGCAATACAAAAAATAATGGCAGTATTATCTCTAAAGCCGCTTCAAATTTCCAATTCTTTTTTTTACGCTTAATCGAAATGACTGCTAGAGAAACATCCGTTATGCTTCACGCAGAGTCTGAAAACCATGAATTCAATGATCCCGTTTTAGCCACTTTCCGTGCATTTTCACAAGTTTGTAATATAAGCTCTACATTACAACTCACTGTTTCAGATAAAGACAGCTTTGCAGATAATATTATAGGCTATGCAAATACTCATAATGCTGATTTCATAGTTATACCAGCACTCGGCAAGGTTGACACTACGAGCGAGACTAATTATGAGCAGTATTCAGAATTTATTCCTGATGTAAACTTGTCGTCATATAGTAAAAGTACTCAAATCGAGCTAATAAATACATTATTTAGTAGAGCCAATTCAAGCGTCGGGATATTTATCAACAAAGGGCTAGTACCAGCAGGGTTTAGCCAAGAAGAACTTAATTTTAACAGAAAAATAAAACCTACTGTAAATGAACAGATTGAAATTACCGAGTATGAAGATGAAAACACGTTAAAGAGTTCGGATTTAAAACTTTTTTTTACCGAAAATTTAGATACTAGCCTACCAATAATTTATGTTCCATTTTTTGGTGGCCCGGACGACATATGCGCTTTAAAAAATACAGTCAACTTATGTTCATGCTCAAGAGTTAATATATTGATAGTTTATTATTGCTTATCAAATGACGGGATAAATGAAAACTCTGGATTAAGTATAGAAGATTTTAATGAATTATCACCCTTTGTACACACACCTAAGAACGCATTAATTCTTGACTCTCCTGTAAATAATTTTAAGTCACACGAAAGTCCAAGCAGTAGGCATAAAATCCTTAACAACTTAACCCCTGTCCCTCAATTCATTAATAACACTAAAACAAAGCTTAGCGAAATAGAAAGTGATGATATTTACGATGGTAAAGATGACGTTTTGTTTTTGGAAGATTTCTTAGGCCTCGATTTATCAGTCGATCTAAATCAGATTCCAGAAAAAGATATTAGCCCTATTATTGTAAGTAACGAAGTTGCATCTCGAAATTCTAGCACTCAAAAAGGTTTAGATAGCAATACACCTGAGATTTCAGCAAATCAAACTAAATTGCTCAATGAATATAAATTACCAGATTTAAAGAGTCAGGAAGACAATAGCATTAATAAAGGCGTTTTTACTGACATAGGAAACTTTTTTAAGCTAGGGAGTGCAAATAAGAATTCAAAAACAAGTCTAACAGATGTTGATAACTATAATACAAAAAATATTAAAGAGGATACCTTACATTTGAATCAAAATCCTAATTCCAATTCAAAAGTCAAAGACATGAAGACTGAAAAATATACTTTTCAGTCATACAAAAGTACACTATTTAGCAATGTATCATTTAGAGTTTTAAAAACAAATTCACCATTACTTACTTCGCTTAGCCACACATTAGTTTTGAGGAACTGCGACATGGTAATATTCGGAAGAAATATCAGAGATGACAACTTTACTAAGCAAAAGTACCTTCAAACTCCAGAATTGGGTTCCATATCGCCAGCTAAATTCCCTAATCATAGTTTTGAGCTTAAAAAAAATAGCATTCTTAACAGCTTCAGAGTCAAAGAAAGTGAAAGAAAAGCTATAGGAGTATTTGGCGAAAGACTCTTAGGAATAAAATGTAGAGCCAGCAAATTAGTTATCCAATCTGAATCGCCCGGATTCACCAAAGATAGTGAGATGAGCAATGAAGAAAATATTTCCTCTAAAGCTTGAAAGAGGATTAAAATTGACTAATATGCAATAATTACATAATATCATCATAACCCCGGATATAAAAAGTTACTATCTATCTGATCAAAATCATAATTTATAGCCCTGCATATTTTTGTAATGGATGTAAATACATACAATCTGTAAATATAATACTTTAAGTTAATAATAAAATTATACATGATATACTAAAAAAACTGTAATTAATTTTTATCTTCACAATAAACACTAATATCTAAATTAATAACAATCTTTTATTCATTAAGATATAAATTTCTTAGAAAAGATATTAAAAATAATTATTTCGTCACAACTGAAATAATTTTTAATCTAAAATACAAAAAAGTCAATATAATAATTTTTAAATATATTAATGAACAAACATTATTAGAAAATTTTTTATAGAGAAATAGAGTCTTCATGCTTAAATTTAATAATATCCTTGAATTTCCGTTAATGCTATATGTGGGGGTTTTATGAGTGGATTTATCAAATATGAATAATATAGGATTATTATATTATTAATTTGTGGTAACATTACTGGCGTTTGTAGGGATTGGAGTTAAGTTTACATCAGAAACAAAAGATTGAATGATTAAATAGCTTGCTCTACACCTGAGTCTATGCAGCCTTTCTCCGAACGCTCCAAGTGCGCTTCTTTCATCTAGCTTGACTCTAAAACTCCCAAGAAATTCGCTTTTAGCAAGCTCTATATCGTGATTCGGGTAATATATGTTGTGTTTATTATTTAATTCTTCAACATGAGGTTGGCCTTTAGAAGCAGCTCTATCACTAAAATACCCTATATTTCTACCACAGCAGACTAGATCACAATGGCGAAGAAACATGGAGTGACTTAGAGACGTATGTAGAGGTGTATTGGTTTTAGAAATTTTGAAAATCACATTTTTGTACCTTTTGCACGTGATAGACATATCGTTGTTAACATCAGTTGAATTAAGATATTCTCTATTTTTAGGGCTTTCAATGGTAATAATGTCAACAGGGTTATTTCTATTTAGTTTAGTATGTTCTGGTTTAATACCGAGCTTAGAGCTGGTGGCTCCAGGAATGGCAGACTCAGTGGTATCTATTCTGGGATTAGTATTATAGTCCAGAACATCCGTTCTAGCAGTGTTAGGAGTGTAATTTTCAGTACTATTCGTTTTTTTAGATAAATATATCTCTGATTCTTCTTTTTTGACTTTATTAAGAATATGGTGATTAGGTCTTTTTAGTTTGTCTAGTTCGCTCTTTTTCAAGCCACCATTTTTCGGAACTGTTCTGAAGGTATCATCAACATTAAAGTTGTTAACTTTTAGTGATGGAGTATATAAGTTCTGTTCATAATCAAGACCCATGAATATTTCCTTACTGCCTTCAACACTTGGTAAGTTAAAGAGTTTATCATCGAATTTACTCTTTGAGCTGGGCAGTTGGTTAAAGTTTATACCTAACATCTTTTGAATATACTCTATATCTTCTTTAGTGTTCTTTATGTACTTGTGCGCGTTTTCAGAAGATTCCTGCTTTATCTCCTCCTGACTTATATCACTGATTTCGCTAGTATTTTTATCTGCTCTGCTTAATTTTCTTTTCAAGTAATTTTTTATTTGAATAATTCGATTCTGCCTTAAATCTGAGATTTCTTTTGTTGTCCCTCTTATGAAAGGTGTTTGCTCACAAAAATCTTCATTCTTGATTTCTAAAATATCGCTCGGCGAGCTATTTGAAAGCATATAATACATAACCAGAATATTAACTCTAGAGTTTGAAAATAGGTTTATTACTGTATTTAAGGTGCATATATCATCGGTACCACCAAAGAACGGTACAAATATTATAGGCAAGCTCAAATCTAATCCTTTAATAAAAAATTTCTTCAAGTCAATATCATTTTTAACACCAGGTATTGACTCGGGCTTTTTAGATGGATCATTTTCGCTCATCCTTATATTTTCCAAGCTGATGAGCTCCTGACTTTCGGATCTACATGGTGCAGTTGGAAAGTTTAGGTCTTCATGTTTGAAAGTTGTTGAAACAAATCCTCTATTTACAAACACGCCGACATTAGATTTTGAATGTTTGTAAACTTTCATGATCGTTTCAATTTGTGATTTCTTACTGTACGCAACAGTATACTCATCAGTTGAGATCCCTAAGTACGACTCCAAGTTATTTTCAGTCGATTTAGCTACTTTACTTAAGGCAGGAATTATTATAAGCTTTGATTTGCTTTTATCAGAAAATTCGGTTATTTTATTTGAAAACCCACTTGAACCGCATACCGCCATTTTGATGTAGGAGCTCACGCTTAGTATCTGCGAAAATGCTCTTAGTGTATTGGTTATAGGATCATGTATTTCAAAATTTTCTGGTTTTGAAGTAAGTATGAGTGAACTTTCTCTCGATGTCATTTTTATCAATCTTAGAAAGAAAAGCTCAAGCTTGTCTTTCATTTCTGATTTTTCTCTGAAGCTCGTGTCTCTTTTTCCTTCTCTATAATCGCTAAATAAGCTGACTAGAGTTGTTATTGAAGATAGTTGTTGCAGTCTGTTTACAACCAACATAGTGCTGAATTTCGATTCATTGAAATGTGAAGTGCTAATATTTGAATCGAGCATTGTTTCAGCTTCTGAGTTTCTATCTGAATTTTCATCAATATACTCATTTCCAACATACTTGAAATATTTACTAGGATAAATCCATTTTAGTACTGGACACGTGGTAAAAGTTGTGATCAGCGCAGATAAAACCAAAATAGAGAATACCGATTCATTAATAACCTTAGCTTTAAGCCCGATATTTAAAACAATGAGCTCAACTAGCCCTTTGCAACTCATTAACACTCCTATTGTCAAGGACTCTCTCCATGAAAATTTTTCGTATCTCGCAGCTAGTAAGCAACCTAATATTTTCCCAAAAAAGCTTGCAAATACAGTAAGAACCAACATTAGCCAAGCTTTTCCAGAGTTCAGGAGTCCGAGGTTTGTATTTAGTCCTGAGAGAGCAAAATATATTGGAAGGAAGAAAATTGAAATTAAATCTTCGATTTTCTCAGCGATTTTGATTGCAAAGCCGCCGTTGTGAGGAACGATAACACCTATTATATATCCACCGAAAATTGCGTGTATTCCGAGAATATCAGTGAACCAAGCAGAAATGAATACCATCAAGAAAGTGATAAAGACTATTTGAGGATTTGGGTCTCTTCCGTTCAAGAACCCTTGTTTGTTCAGATACTTTATATACAGTCTCTGAACTATATAAAACACAAACAGAACATAGACTAAGCCGACTATTAGAATCCAGAGTGCAGATAAACCACTTGAGCTACTAGATAATGCGATGACTAATGCCAAGAGTATCCAAGCAGTAACATCGTCGACGGATGCGGCAGTAATCGTAGCAAATCCAACAGTTGTGTTGAGCATGCCATACTCGGTTAATATTCTCGCCAAAACAGGAAAAGCGGTGATAGAAATCGATACACCACAGAATAATAGAAAGACGAAAAAACTACCAGAATTTTGAAACCAGTGGTATAGCAATAGACTAATTAATGTTCCACAGGCAAATGGCACTACCATTCCAGCGATACTAATTAAAGCACTCTTTTTGATTTGAGATTTTAAAACGCTTACGTCTAGTTCAACCCCAATGATAAATAAGAATAAGATTAGACCAAAATTCGCTACCAAGTTCAAGTACGTTATCGACGAGGTCGGGAAAACAGTACTTTTGAACGAAGGGATTTTTCCTAGAGCTGATGGACCTAATAATATCCCGCTTAATATTTCAGAAACAACCCTAGGTTGATTCAGCTCTTTTAGCACTAAATTGACCACTCTCGAGAAGCATACTATAAAGCACATTTGAAACAGAAAAAGGGTAACAGGGCTAGAAACGCTGGGTTCAAGCGGATTCATTCCCTCTATAATCCCTCTTAAGTTGTCTAGGGCCATTTTCTATTTTTTTATTCTTTTTTTTATCCTTATTAAATCTCAGCTGATATATAATTTAAAGTCGATATCAAAGTAAGTGGGAGACTAGGATGATGTTATGCGTATTTAAGGTCTAATTCATATATTTCGAAAAATGATAATTTATCGAATTCCAAAGATAATTTGAACCAAAACTTATTGCCTATATAGTAAAGATAAATTTGAATGGGAGTTTTGATAGAGTTTATAATTACTTATAATGCTTATTTAATTCAAAATTTTATCAAAAATAAGTAGAGAGGAAAGCTTAATATTTTCAAAATATAATCTATATCGATTTAATATTAACGAGATTGTGACTGCAGAATACCTAAATCAAACCTAATTTATTTTTATTCTTGATGTTCAAAATTTTGTTTTTTTACTAAGTCAATATCTAATATTATAGCGATTAGTTATCGCATATGCTTTTATTACTTGCTGTAATTTGTTTAATAGAATGGGATGATTACATATAAAAACTATTCTGAAGATTAAAATATTAATTGTAAATTAATGTCTTTAAAAAATATTTATCAAGATAATATATATGCGTGGGAACTGACTTGATTAAGTAATTTTTATATTTAGTATTTTTGACTTTTCATAGATGAAGTTCATAGTTTGAAGTGTATGGGCACATTTAATAGTTTTATTACTATAATCTTGTAATTTTTTTTTTTTTCATTTAATGGTTTAGTGTTTATGAAACATAGTCAATGCGACTTTTTTAAAATAAGAAACACCAACCAGTTTAAAGTATTTCAATGGTACTAATTAAATTTAAATCTTTGTGCGAATGATCAAAGTAAAATCTACCTTGAACCAATACTCGGTGGGTATGGGGCTGCTGAGCGGTAGAGGGGGGTCGATTGAAAATTTTTTTTAATTTTTTAATAGCTTTTAGTAAGCTTTTGAAATTATGTTTAAAAAGCTCTCTGAGACAAAAAAAAATAAATAAATTAGAGTAAAGTCTGAAACTTGTATTATAATAATATGAAATATAATTACTAACTAATGAACCGTATATGATAGGTACAAAAATGCGGGGGATTGTAATAAGGCTACTTTAATTTTACATTTGAACCATTTTTCTAATAAAAAAAATAAAGGGAATTGAAATTGGAACTGTAATTGGAATAAAAATAATTTATACGATTCTCTTGAAGAGAGAGTAAGCTTAATGCTACTAAGTAAAAACATTTCATGATACGATTAATAAAGCTCCCCGAGACTAAATAGATAAAATAAAAATAAAAATTAAATATTACACATCATTTTAATATCATAATATAGGATAGTGATCCAAGGGTATGGAGACACTTTATGAGTGTTTAGGTGCGCAAGTTAACTATTTTTTTCCTTTAAAAATAGATTTAAAAGAATAGTTTTGCGGAGGAAGGTGAGCGAAGAATAAAAAAATCATGAGCGTATTTTTGGAATATTTGAAATAACTAAGTATTGTATGCAAGTTCCGCTCCTATAATTTTTATTAAATTGAATAAAATGGTTATAAGCTTTAGATTGGCGCGGGCGTGCAGGGGATAAAAATCTTTGAGTACTTATATCCATTATAAGGCAAGAGAAGCATCGGTTTTGAGTTTTATTTTTACTCCGTTATTTTTTTTTTTTTAATCGAGAAGAACTATCTCATAAAGATGCGATATTAGTAGTATCAGTTTACAGCATTTTTTTTATTTTTTAGAGATTGAATGGTACAAATTTATCCATTTGTGTACATTCAAATTACTCGAATACAATAAAAAAAGTGGTTTTAAAAAAATCCAAACTAATCGATAAAAAGAATTTTAGTGAAAAATGTTATTATTGAGTTATTATTATTGAGTTATTATTATTATTGAGTTATTATTATTATTATTATTATTATTATTATTATTATTATTATTATTATTATTATTATTATTATTATTATTATTATTATTATTATTATTATTATTATTATTATTATTATTATTATTATTATTATTATTATTATTATTATTATTATTATTATTA
>LSSN01001183.1:0-20820 GCA_001970855.1 Smittium culicis | reverse complement strand
TTAAAAAAATTTTTTTTTTTTTTTTTTTTTTTTTTTTTTTTTTCGAAAAATTCGAATATATTTATTATTCATTGAGTTGTTGAGCCATAACGGGTATTTTTTTGATATGAGAACAAAAAAATTCAATTAGTTTTAAAATAAACTTAAGTTATCTCATTTATATGATATTGCAAGTTTTCTGGGAACCTACAAATAAAAAATTGCTATACTGATTTTAAAAATCTATAAAATTCAGAAAAAGATAATAATGTTGTATTAATAAATTTCTGGTTTAAAAAAAATATTGGAATAAGAATTAAAAATTATTGACATTTTTATATAGAATATTTTATATTTTTCTTGTAGTTTACAGCAATTTTTACTGAAATTCATAAAAAAATCATATAATCTATTTTTTTTTGCTTTTATATCTAATGTCTTTCAAATCAAACTTTTCAATCAGTGAAGAAAAGTTTTTTGAAAACAGAATTTTTTATCCAAATCGCAAAAAAAAAAAAAATCAACCCCTCCTCTTTCCCATTCTATACCCGAAAAATAAGATTTGAGTTACTTTCGGTAAAAAATTACAACCTATACCCATAACTTTTATTTACATTAAATCATAAAACATATATTTTATTTACTATCTTTTTATATTTATTACTTCTCTTATCTTTCTATGTATTTTTTTTTTTTCAAATCCTTGGATAAATAAATATTTCATATCGCGATTTGATTTTAAGAATTTTTTTGAGAATATTTTGTACATTTACTAAAGATCCCTTTTATTTTATACATTGGAGCGATTGTTAGGAATTTTATTTTATAACTTCTATAAATTATTATCTATGATAATATAAGACTTGATCAATATTTTGGAAAGCTTGTATCTTTAGATATACAATGAAATTTTATGTTTTTAAGTTTCCTTAATTTTTTAATCATCGACTTTATAGTCAAAAATTTTAATTCTTTGCTATAGTTTTTTTTTAAAATTATTTTATATGGAATAAAAAATGATACATGATACTTTTTTTTAAATAAATACGAGAATTTAAGCACTTTAAACTTTATTGAATAATATATTTAAGGCTTGATTATTTATTATTATCTATTATGGAAAATTTATTCGAATTACGAATAACTATAATTTTCGTTATTGTAAGAGAAATAAATTTTTGGAAATTAAAAATATAAAAAACTATTCTTATTTGATTTAAATAAAATATTTAAATTTTCCAATAATTTATAAGATATTTTTGGTCTCATATCCTATATAACATATCTTATATTCCTGTTAATATTTTTTAAAATTTTTTATTAGCAATATTTTTTTTTTCCCTAATTAATTTGTCACTAGGTTAATATATTTCATTTAATATGGTTTATTATTATCGATCATTATTTTAATATATGATAAATATTTTATAAAAAAAATTTTCTAAAAGAAATTTTGAATTAAATAAATTGGTTTTTATTAGATATATTATATAATATGATAATTATAATTGTTAAATTTTCCTTTTATGTTTCTAATAAATAATTATGGAACCAATTATAATAAATATAATAATTAGATAGATATTAAAAATATAGATGAAATATTTATTTAAGAAATCTAATATGAATAAAAATGGTGTTAATGTAAGTACGCGCTCCCAGATATGTATTCCCCAATAAATATCGGCATATTTTTGTTGTTTTAATTTATTTTAAATATGTTGAATATAAAAATTAAACACTTTCTTTTTAATTTTGACTTTTACTAAAATTTGGTATACTAAAAATCTTCATATTTTAATAAAAAGATGTAGTTGAAATTTCTCTAGTTATATTTATGTATAATTATTCGAGACAAATCTCATTTTAATTTTTTTGTTTTATTTTTATTGAGTAAAAACATTCCAACAGCCATTTCACTACATCAATTAAAAAAATCCATATCATTATTTAATTTAATCTAACCTGGCTTCAAAAATATCAATTTTATCTCGAATACTCGAGAGAAAACTCATAAATCCGTACGCTTTATTTTAATAAAAATTTTTAAATCGCAATATGAAATCTCGTAAACTCATTTGGGTATTTTTCTTAAGATTTAAACTTTCTATTGAAGTTTATAAATACAATAACTAGGTAAATCAGAAAATAAATATTTATTTAACACTCATAATTTGATTAAAATTCTATCTTGAGCCCGTATATTTGATAAAATCTTAGTATCGTTTAGAATCTGTCATATAGGAATTATTTATTGAATCTATACCATAATATACTTCATAATTTTACTCTTATATCTTCTAACTTTAATAAAATAATATATAACTGATTTAATACTTCGATCGCTCTATGAATCAAGCCATTCAAATTCAGAAAATACTTACCACGATACATAATTGATCATATAATTTATTTAAACACTTTATGTGATAGAATTTGAGATGAAATATTACCGGAGCATTATATCACTACAGATAATAATATAAAGCTAAATTTTTTTGATAATTTATTTAAAATAACTATTTTTCTGAACTTAATATTTAAACTTAAGTATTGTTAGTAATTAAATTAAATAATTATATTAAATTTTTCAGATTTATTAATGGTTTTCTGTTTTTTTATATAGTTTAGAACATTTTTAAATCCAGATAAAAAAATTTTATAGCACTTTATAATTTAATAATTATTTTAAGGACTAAGCATATGATTAACCGCTTTATGATATAGATAATTTGCTGAAAAATATAAAAAAATTACAATTAACATTTCAAAATAAAAGTCAAAAAAATTAGCTAATTTTTCGATAATATAATTAATATATATTGAATTAAAGAAATTATTATAAATATAAAAAAATATTAGTTGAGAAGTAAAATAAATTCAATAAAAAATACAAAAAATATAATAATTTGTATATAAGTGTAATTTAACTTGATACAGTATATAAAAATGTATCTACTTTTTTAAATAATATGATGCTTTTAAAAATGACTCATATATTTAACTTTAAGTGATTTTTTATAAAATTCAATACTCTTATACATGCGTATATATTTTGAGTCATTTTAACTAATATAATAATCAGTTAATTTAATATCCTTGTTTAATTCTTCAAATATTAATAATCAGTCAATAAAAATAAATACAATTACATAATACCCACTATATTTAAAAAAATTAAATTAAATTAAATTAAATTCAATAATAATAATAATATTAATATTCGTCAAAATTATCTTGAAAGTATTGGATAAAATAATATATAAATCAAAAAAAATTAAATAAATACTATGTATAGATTTAGTATTAATATTCTTGCTGTAATAAAAATAGTATGAATTAAATTTCAAATATTTTTTACGTTCGTTAAATGTCGATTGAGAACACATTTTTATGTTATTACTGTAAAAATATAGTTTTGTGGTATATAATTTAATAGAGGGGTCATGATATAATCATTGATCGATTTTTGATCAAAAGCTCAACTATAAATTTTTTTAATTATTTTTTAACGCTTTTATGGCTTGTAGCAAAAAATATTTTTATATCTTTAAAAATATTAAATTGATTGCTTTTTGTAGATAAAAAAATTAATCGTTATCAATGAAAGTGATAAATTGTAACAAAAAAGTTATTGATAGTTTAACTGCATTATGAATATTTTCTAAATCATTATAAAATAAACAAATATATATCAATAAACTTCAATTTATCTATCTAATAGAAAAATTATTTGATATTATTCAATATAAATCGTTATCCTCAAAATAAGAACTTAAAAAAGATCATCTGCTAGCTCTATGAAATATTTACTATCATTTTTACCATCTAAAATAGTTTATTATAAGATAATAATCATAGCTAAAGTATAGAAATTGTCTTTTATCTGTATTAAAATTAATTTAAATATCTCCAAGAGTATTAATTATAATATTTTAAGTAAAGTTTGTGAAAATATTTAGTTTATTTTTTAATAATTTCAAGGCAATAATGATAATTATTCGCTATTAAAAAATAGTTTTATCATTTATATTTAAACCATAAGATTATTTATTTTTTAAAAAGGAAATCATAAAATCATATATTTGCTTAAAAATAGCAAAATATGACATTTTGAGAATTTATTTTTATAACAAAAAGTTACACAAAAAAGTTTTTTTACTCTACTTTTAGAAATACAATTCTTTCTTATTTATCTTTATTTATTGAATATATTAGTTTAAATTTTATGCAATTTTTTATTAATAATTTTATTCGATAAAAATTTAATATTATTTTCCAAAGATTCTCATATATTAAATGCAGGTTACAGGCTCAAAGTTAAATATACTAAGAATTATCAGTATTTTCTATTTGTTTTAGCCAGGAATTCTTTTTTTTCAGCAAAAAAATATTTAGCCATTGTTTAAAAAAATTTATAGATAAATATAATGAGTGAGTGGAGGTTTTTATTGGATTTTAACTTTATTTCCGTTTATATAATGTTTTATTTTTAAAAAATCGTTTAAAAAAGATATTTTTACTTTTTGGTTATAAATTCATATTTAGTATAAATTGCTAACAATGTTATTTGATTTTTCAACAGTTTATTGTATAAGTTTAAATTTTTTTTTTTGAATTATGTCTGTGTTCAATTTTTAGAATACATAATGAATCATTGGAATTTACTCTTATATTTTTTAAGGTTAAAAGTATAGCTTTTATATTTATTTTTTTATTATTTAATTTATTTTTTATTTTACCAGATGCTAACATTGACATACTGATAAATTATGAATAATAAAAAACATTTTTTTAATCAATAAAACTCATATATAACCATTATTTATGAATATGTTTTTATTGCTATAATTTAAAATATTTTCACTGTAACCCGAGTATTATTGATTGCGAAATGACAGGTCACTCTCAGAGCATCTATACATATAATCCTACAATTATGAAATATTTATATAATCTAAATGCAAGTATATCTAATTCTATTTTTTAGAGACATCGATTTTATTTAATAGATACTCTTCTAGTCTTTTTATATGTATAATTCCTTTTTAATTGCATAATGGACCATTTGTATTTATGAAAATGTTTAATGCGAGTGATAAAATATCCATATTAGAATTTGAACCGCTATTATCTTTCAAATATGATAAAGTTGATGTCTTTACCTATTTTTTCTGTTCAGTTAACTTTTTAAATACTATCTGAAACGATAAAGTGCGAACTTTTTTTTGCAATAATTATAATAAAAATTAATAAAATATTTAGATCAACAATATTTTTCAATTTGAATCAGTTTTAGGGATATATTATGGTATTTATTTTATGAAAATAAATACCGCATAATTAGATTGTTTATTCTATCAATGAACCAATAGTCTATGATTTATTAATTATTCACACAATATAATCTGATTAAGATTATAGAGAAATTAATTAGATCATTTTGTATAAATGTTAAATTTATGTTTATAATACGCAGAAGCTTATTTTAGATTTTCACCACTTTTTTAATTAATATATTTCCAAAACCTTTATCAATAAAAAATATTCAAATATAGATAATTACTTGGGGATACCAATATTTTTGATTTTTTCATTAATTATTTAATTTTTTATCATAAAATGGGCAGATATATTCACCTAGCGAATTTTTTTAAGCTTTAACCCTTTCCCGTCGAAAGCTCTTAAAAAAATCGAATTTATTGATTTGTTTATGATTTATAAATTTATTCATTATTTACTGTTAAAATTCAAATACCAATATTTCTTAAGGCCTCGGATTTAAAGATTATTATTTGAAAACAGTTGGCTATATTTGTATATCAAAAACAGTATATCGTTCGTGAAAGGGTTAAATTAGTTGATTTGTTCGTGAATTAGTTAATATTGGGATTTTATAAAGAATATTTTCGTATATACTAATGGTTTTTGCTATAATTAATTTTGATCATGATTTATATTTTAAAGTCAAAAAATCAGTTAATAATATTACAAAGTGTACAAATTCAGATTTTCTAGGGTTTTTTAAGTTAGTTATTAAGAAAGTTTTGATATTATTGAAAATATGGTTATACAATAACATAAAAGAATAACAATTTTGTAGAAATATTTAGCAGACAATATCTGTAGGAATATACAAAATATCATGTCTAGTGAAATGATATAAAGAATTAAATAGTATGATTTATCTACTTTAAAAAGCCAAGATTTTGTATAGATTATAGCTATTTTATTTTTTTAAAAATTTTGAATTTTGTGATCCTAGTTAATTGCATATATTTTTTAAAAAGTATTGAACATGATTTTATTTTTAAGGCTCAGCTAATTAGCTAACACCTTATTAATGTGTTAGATATTTTTTTTGCACTTTGATTCAATCACCTTGAAATTTTTTTTTTTTAAATACATGGCGGTTCTATTTTTAAAATCAATTTACTTTATAATTTTATACAGCTCCATATACAAAAAAAAAAAAATTCAAGACCATTAATTTTACTTTTCTTACAAATTATTTTTTTTGAAATTTGTATATTGTCTAAATATAAAATGAAAAAATATATAATGTAAGTCTACGAATGATGTATTGGTATTTTAAGTATATAAGTCTATACTCATAAAAAAGAATAAAATGGGGTTGGGGTGGTAGTGGTGAATGAGTGTAGATGTGCTAGCCTTGCGAGAAATGGGAAATGATGATTTTTAGATACCTGTGATATTCGTTATTTTTAATGGGATTATTTTAGATATTAAATTAAAGAAGATTTTTTTAATTCATAGTTGGGCGGATATTATTTCCAGTTAATATTGTATGCTTAAATATTTCGGCTGTATGAGAATTTAATTGTGGAATAATGGGTGATGCTATTTAGATTTAAAACAAATTGTTGATTAATTCATAGTCATTGCTTATAGCATATAAGAGGTGAGGGGAACGGTTGTATTATAATTACAGGTAGAGCTACAGATAGAGCAGAGGGGGTATTGGTTGGATAGTGTTAAATTAGTGTTGAATTTGTATTCTGAGTAAAATGCTATAAATTTACTTATTTTGAATGTTAAAGCAAGTGCAATGATTGGTTTTATTTTAGTTAGTTGTGTCTAAAATATTTCATTCCCATCCAATTTCCGAAAACAAAGAAAATGGCGGTTAGCCCGGATATTGGAGCTAGAAGGATGTAGTATTGGTCTTTTTTAATAGCATTCAGGATTAAATTGTCAGAGGTTGGCATAAGTTTGCTAAAAAGCAGTGCGTAAATGAACAGTACAAGTATTAATATAGTAAAAATTAAAAGGGCGTAACCGTAAATGGGGGTGGTATCATTATCACCACCAACAACTACATTGTCAGCGTTCCTAGTGTACACTGGTGGGGCATAAAATAGAGGGTCTAGCAAGTGTTCAGAAAGGTGGGTATGGAATAAAGAGAGGCTACTTGAAGCAGAATCATCTCTTCTGAGGAGGGAGTGATCAGATATGTTTTTGCTGCAAATAGGACTGGTTTCAATTATAGAAGAGCTTTCACTAGCATTAAAGAAGTTTGTATTTTTTAGTTTACCTCTGCGGTAGCGCACGTTATTGGTTTTATAATTTCTATCTTTACTTAGATTATCACCGAGTTTTAAGTTTGAGCTGAAACTGTTAACCTCGAATAAGGACAAATTGGTATTTTTTTTATCGCTAGGAATGTTGCTTTTATCGATTTCTGAAGTTCGAATTGATTTAGAATCTTTAGTAAAATCAGATGTTATCGAGCTTTCAGTTATGTTTATTGGAACAGATTTTATTGCAGTCGAATTGATCTTGTCTAAATTTTTACCCACAGACGTAGCATCTTTCTTGGCCGAGCCTTGATTTATAGTAGTAAGCGGAATCTCGGGTTTGTCTTGGATCTTTCGAGAGGTGTTGGGGCTTTTTTTTAAATTCGAATCGTTGTTTTTTTTCTTTGGAATTAAAGAAATAGCCTTGTTTTTGGTTGCAGAGGCCAAATTCCCCATCGCTTTCATTTTTTCTGAAGTACTACTGACTGATTTTGTTAGAGTTTAAAGATGAAAAACACCAAAATATTCATGAAGTGGTATTATAGAGATTTAATATACTCAAGTATTTGGGAACTTTAGTAAACTAAAATTGATGTGAATTGGCTATATTAAAAGACAAAAATATTATTCTATGGCCACCAGAACTTCAGTGAGAGCACTTAATCTTATGTTATTCTATTGGGCTATGCTTAAATTATACACGCTAATGTTTATGGTACTTATACTAGAAAAACAATGCCACATTTCGTGGTTGGCTCAATGAATTTCGCCTTGAAATTAGCTACTAAAAAGTAGGCTAAGGTTAAAAAAGCTGAACTTTTAGCATTATATATAATTAGGAATAAATATTAAACTACCAACCATCATAAGTTATAAACTCATTAAAGAGCACCATTGGTTCAATACATAATATTAAACAACCAATAGATACTCAATATTTTCACACGGTTTGAAATGGTGACTGATCGGATTCGCTCTTCGCTGATTTATAAATGCAATCCAATAAATAGTATATATAGAATTCAAAAAGCCTAATCTGCGAATGGTTGTGCTGAATTCAAATAACAAAAAGCTAATAATTAAAGCACACAGGATCCATTGGCTTGCATTATAATTGAATTGAAGCAAACTGTAATTGGCATAAAAGATTTACAAAGTTGATTTGTCCTAATTACTGGCCAAATGAATATCTGAAGAGGGTACACTTACAGATTTGTAGATTCAAAGATTTTGGAAAAAGAAAAAAAACACAAAATTTAATTTTGCTGTGTCTGCGAAAGCGACTAATGTAGCTAATGTAAACCTAATAGTTCTTAAATTATTATATTGAATCTCTCTTTTTGAAAAAAAATTTTATTTCGCTGCCAAAGTAATTCCACTTCCTAACTAATATTTATTTATCTTAATATTTTCACGACTTATAAATATATTTATTTGATTGCTTAGACGAAAGATCATTCTTTTTCAAGCTTCTCAGATTCGACGAGTGCAGGATAGCAAAAAATAAATATACAACATGGTAAATTTTCATTGAATCACAAATTCTTATATCGCTATCGAATAAATACATATATTTATAACCAAGACTACGTATACATATACGTACACAATCACATCTCATCTCAAAAGCTGAAATATGTGTATTCGAAAGCCCTATAATTTATTCGAGCGATATTTTTCTTATTAAATTCAACAGTCATCTAACATCTACTTTTTTGGAATAAACTAATAGACTGTCAAAAGAAGAAATCACGGACGTAACAAGAAGGGACGTGGAAAGACCACCTCAATCAGATGCGACAACTGCTCTAGATGCTGCCCAAAAGTATGACTTTCTATTTAATTTTTTATTTGACATCAACTAAATACTTAACTTCATTACTTGACTGACTATATAGGATAAGGCCGTAAAGAGATTCACTGTCAGAAACATGGTTGAAGCTGCTGCTCAACGTGATATGGCCGATGCTTCCGTTTACGAATCATATGCCATTCCAAAACTATACATCAAGGTCCACTACTGCATTGCTTGTGCTATCCACAACCACATCGTCCGTGTCAGATCCACCATCACCAGTAGAATTAGAACCGCCCCTCCCCGCGTTCGTTTCAACAAGGATGGAAAGAAAATTAACCCAAATGCTGCTGTCAAAGAAGCTTCATAAATTTCTCTTTTTTAAATATAAATAGTTTAAGCTAATATATGTTTTTTTAATATATTTTCCTGTTCTCTATTTAGTTTAATCAGTTTGTTCACTCATAATCACTGTACACTTTTTATATTTTTCTTTTCTCTTTTGGCTCATCCATTTTTTACGCAGCTAGATTATGAAATTTAATTAACTTTATTTTTTTCAGAATAAATTTCACGCCAATCTGTACCCCATTTTATATGCTCTTTAAACTTGATTCTTAGTCGACTGGTATTGAAGATTATTGGTACAACAATGGTCATGTTGTGACTAGGTAGGCTTAGTATAAGAAAATAAGGCCTTCATGGCTACCTTTTTGTATAACCTAACGAAGTCTTCGCTGTCTTCATTTTAACTTTTCGACCTCGGCAAAGTTAACTGAAATACTGAAATCGACCATGCCAGCGTCCAGGAGCCGCTTATGTATTGAACAGGAAAAAGCGCGTATATCGACTTGAAGCAATACAAAACAGGGTACTCAAGCGGTAAACCGTCAGAGGATTTACAATTTAGTCTTATTAAGCTCATTGTATTTTTAATTTAAATATATTACTTAGTACTATTATAATAAATCTATATATATATATTGTCATATGCTGAAAACCAAAGAATTATTTAGAGTTAAATAGAACAGTAATGGAATGATAATAACGGTATAAGTTGATCAGCGGCAAAAAAAAAAAAAAATCAAAAATAGCAAAAATCAAAAAACGTAGAGGTCAGAGCATCAATATACGACTATAATTATACATAACTATATTTTATTGCTGTTAGCTGGACAAATTTTCTAGTTTTTTTTGAGGATGTGGTCGTGCTTGTAGAATATTCTGTTAATTTCGCTTTGTCGCTGCAGGATCTCAAATTGGGATTGCCAATAAGAAGAGAATTTTGATATTTGGTCGGGGCTGGTGAGGTTCTTGCTGTTGTGGAAATCGTACTTGATCCTGCTGTAGAAGTAGTTTCTGAAATTGTAGTTGGGAAAATCCTTGGATACTTTAAGGAGTCTTCTGTAGAGTCCTGTCAGTTTGGGTGTCGTTTGCATTTTTATTTAAAGAATTTTTTAGTAGAGATTGGTTTATATAAACAGAGTTGCTGTATTATTTTGATGGTATATTATTTTACTAAGCAACTAACAATAAATGAAATTTTAGTATTTGGAGGAGCGAGACATCAAACGGCTTTTAACTGACTGTTATTTTAATTTTATTCCTCACCACTGTATTCTTAATTTTAGATGTGTTTATTTGACAGCCATTTCTATGTAAACTGCCTAAACATCATCATCTATTGGCCTGAATTATTCGCTTTTCCGTTACATAATTAGTAATCAGCTACTGGTGATTTGTTATTATTTTTTTCCGAAACTGTCAGATTAAATCTGGCTTATTTAATGATATCGAATAGGCTTATTGGGCCTTAGTTATTAGATCAGATAAGAGCATTTCCTAAAATTCTATTATGTAGCCAATGAATGAGAATCCTTTCGCTGATGTTAGACTGTTTTCTGATTCAACAAGTATAACCAACCACGTTCAAATAGTATATTATAGCTACGAGTATCGTATGATTACTGGATTGTAAGCATACCTCAACGAGTAATATTTTTAATTTAAAGTTACAAACAAATCAGTTATCTCTTTCTTTTTCAAGTGTTGGGCGTCAAAGGGCTTGCTCTATCACGGGCGACAGAAAATTTTAGTTCTACCAAATATAACCAACTAAGCGAAGTTACAATAGTATAATTTTGAGGCCTTAATAAATATTGGTTTATTAAAAAAGCAGCAAACCATAAACGAATCAATAAACTCGATTTTATTAAATGTGTTGAGTAGGATAGGGTTAAGCTACAAATAGCATAAAAAAATCACAAAAAGTCGTATAGAAAAGTAATCTTGCAGGTGTTTATAATTTTAATTTTTTTTGTATTTACTAGATTGGATTTATATACAGGAATTTTTATGCAGGCTTTAAACTATATGCAGAAAAAAAATTCATAGTCAGTGTCAAATTTCTAAGGGTATAGTACACACGCAAATTAATATATATATAATATTAGCTGATTTACAAATACTCTTAACGTAACCATGTTTATTTTTATAAATTTTAAAAGTTCTAAAATATCCAAGAGCGACATTAGTAGCCCTTTTTTTACGCACAAAAAATTTTTCATTAGCATTTAATTTCAAACAAATAGAATAAAAATCAATAAATATACTAAGAAAATTTTTTGACGAACGAGCGATTTTAATAGAAAGAAATTGTTTATTATCCACAATATACATGAACAAGCAGTATTTGCTGACCATTCTCTATTATTATTGTTATTTTAGTTTAGATTGATTATATATGTACTGATAACTACCAAATCCTTTGCTAAAAAGAATGAAAAAATAGAAAGCAATATTTAAAATGAAAAGGTAAAGAGTAATAAATTAATTGTAGATATTCAATATTATTCAGCGAATTTATATTTATTTAAATCTATTCCTGATTTATCTGAAATCCAGTCAATATAATAGTTTGCATTAGTGTAAATATTCAGCGTGTATTTGAGCCCACATCCTACATAGTCTTAGTAAGGGTGGTTATTGCTTGAAGATATCCTAATAATAGAGTTATTCAGCGACTTGTCTCGTTTATTTGCCTCATCAAGAACGAGAGGTCCGCCAGAATCACCAAAGCAAATACCAGTCCCATTCTTATTGACAGCACAAATCTCTCAGCCGTTATTGCTTTCCCAATCGCTGCCTACTTTGCAAATATCTTCACTAGAAATGTCGATTTTAGCAACTATTAGGTCCAGCGATTCGTCGCAATTATTTGACGTCTGCCCCCATCCAAGTGCTACTGCAATGGTGCCTTTAGAAGCTGTTCGCGTGTAAATTTGCGCATACTTTATTCCTAACCGCCTTTCTGTCGTTTTGCTGATTGCTCTATTAAGCTGGATAATCGCGATATCGTGCATCGGCCCATCGTCTTTGTATCCGCTATGGATTTCTACTCGCTTGACTTTGAGTAATGTATTAATGTTGGTTAACAATTCGCTGCTGCCTTGTTTGATTTTTGATTTCTGTTACATTGTAGCCATTCGAACTGCTTTGAGCTCAAACAATGCGCAGCAGTTAGAATTATATCTCTAGATAAAAACGAGTCGCTGCAAAAAATTTTAGTTGATAGGCAGCATATTGACACCATGTACAGAAACTGGTTGAAACGTGCTTCGATGTTTCTCCGATAATCCTTTTTTAGATATTTTTCGCA
This sequence comes from Smittium culicis, assembly GCA_001970855.1. Lineage (NCBI taxonomy): Eukaryota > Fungi > Kickxellomycota > Harpellomycetes > Harpellales > Legeriomycetaceae > Smittium > Smittium culicis. The sequence continues at coordinate 7,850 of LSSN01001183.1, read as the reverse complement.
CTATCAGCTCGTATCTCTACTGAACTCCTGTTTCTTTGTACCTAATGAATCTATTTGTTTCAACCCGAAAATCCCAACTACTAAAAAAAAATTAAGCAACACCATTTTATCACTGCTTTCGATAATACCTACTGTTCTGTAACTAAACCTTCATTTAATTTTATTTTTGCAATATATTTGGTTTATTTATAGTAGAAATATGAGTACATTTGCTCTCATTTAAACCAGTTTCTATAAATATTCAGTGCTCCAATTATTTGGGCAGCTTATCATATCCTTCTTTGTTTTGACTATGCTCAAATCGCTAAATAAATCAACATTATACATCTTTATAGCACTTTTTAGTTTGTATTTACATGCAAAGCATATATTACTTACTTTACGCTCAATTAGATATTCTCGGTTAAAGAATAGGCCAATTTTTTTTTTTTTTTGCTCGAAATTATTTGTTACATTATGCAGCGTATTTTTTTTTTTTGTTGTAAATACGTTTATGCCTGGAAGTCTATTTTAGACAGCAACACATACGTACAAGTGCATACTGTACAAAGATGCTGTGTGTATTTATTTATTAAAAATCAATACAATTAATTTCGCTATTAGCATAACCTAAATGATTCTTCGCTTTTAGCTATATTCGTGTATTTTACGCAAAAAAATTACATGAAAAAAAGAAAGAAATTTTATAGCTTGTTCTATTATAAACGATTGGATAAATAAGTAACACACTAAATTTCACACAAGATCATCATTATCTTTATTAAAAAATAAAAAATAATCTATATCAGTGAATTATTGATCAGTGACATTTTTTTCCCTTTAAAATCAGATGAATTCACTTCTACTCCACACAAATTATTTCATAGATCTACATATCTTCATAGGTTCAGTTGATTATTTATGAAAAAATTTATGTAATTATTTTTTAGTTTTAAGCAAATATTTGAGCGATGTATAACTGTGATAAATGCGTGCATATTTTCAATTCTGAGGGTATATATTTTTATATGGCACTGTAGTAGCTTAAATTTTGAATAGATTGGATGACTAATAAAGCCTTTCAGAAGTGTAAAAGTTTGGAATTATCTGGAATTATAACTATACATTTTGTGCAAGCATTTATTTGAAGGCTTTAGTGCCTATTTTTAATAGCAAGAAAATATCTGGCTGGCTGCTAGTATTTCCTATTTAGCTTTTTATTCAGGCAGTGGGCCAAGGGTTTTTTTTAAGTAATTGAGCCAACTTTTTTTTCTTTTTTTTTTTTCGGAAGAAATTGCTCTAAATTACCATTTTAAAAGTTTGAGACTTCTAATGTAGAGTTTAAAAGTATACTGTAATAAATTGTTATTTTTTTTATATAATTAATGCAAGCCATACTTTATAGTTTTTTTCAAATTGGTTAAATTTAAATTTTATTATTAAAATATTTATAAATGATATAGCAGTATATCAAACTAGATTGAATATTCCATGTGTTGCTTATAGAAATAGAAAGAAAAAAAAAGCTGCTTGAAAATCTTTATGGTATATTTTACTGTCTTAATAAATATAAATAGCTTGAATAATAATTGTGATAAGAATATAGCGAGGTAATTAAATTAGCTACCAAATAGATAATGTGGAATAATGTATAAAACAGACCCGATGAATCTAATGAGTGATAGTACTGCAACACTCCAGAAGATAAAGCTTAGATATGGATTGATACTCAAATTTGGGTTTTTTGATAAGAGGAATGCATTGAACCATGTACTTGATAATAGCATTACTAGCAAAATGTTTGAAAATGCCCAAGCTAAAACCAAGTTTGTACGGAATAATTTATTTTTATCTTCAGCTTTTGTAGTTGCGTCTCTCTTTTGCTTAATTTTTGCTTCTGGCTTCCGCAAAACTGCCAAAAAGTTTTCATAGTTTGAATTCACGTCGTTGATGTCTGTGGCTATTTGGATGTGTGCAACTTGAACTCCGTCTTTTTGTTGAGATATTTTCGCGTGTCCTAAATCATTTTTGACCGAAGTATCCCCTTTAGTTCCCCAGGATACATCATGGATGTTACAAAACGCGTATACCATCAATATATTAATAGATGAAGGGACCCATAAAATATATTGGAGAAAGCTTGTGATCATGTGCCAAGGTTCCAAATAAATAATAGACGCTACTAAATAAAGCCCATAAGTTGAAGCTGTTGATATTACAATATCTCTAAAATAACTATCTTTGAAAAGATTCGCTCCTTGTTTTAAGTCTGTCGATTGAAATTTTTTTATAATTCCAAATAATGTAATATATGTCAAAACGACCATAATGACAGCAAAAATAAATACAGAAAATCCGTAAATAAATTTACTCCCTTGGGGGCGATTACCGAGAGCAAGAATGAACATAGTTATGAGTGCCATAATATACAATATTCTAATGATATCTGTAACTACTTCCCCATATCCAAAAAATGGATCAAGAGAAACATTGTTTTTTGAAGCAAATGCAGCTCCTTGAGCCAAAAAGTAGTAGGCCAAATAAAAATTGGCAAGAGCGAACCAGGTAAAAAGCATTGAAACACATTGATAGATAAACTCAAAAAACAGTAGCAACTTTCTAAAAATATTGTGGCCTGTAGAGAACATTCGATACCAGTGAATAATCGCATAAAACATAGCAAAGAACGATCCATTAAGCCAACGCCTACGTTGTGAGATAAGTTCACTCAAGTTGTCAGGAACATCAGTTACAGCCCTCGCAGATTTTACGTATCTTAATACGTAGTTTTTATTCCTTTTGGCTACCAGTTCAAAGCAAAGAATACGGTCTTCGGCGAGGTACATATTAGCTTCGAAAATACCGCTATTCCCTTCAGCGGTGTGCATAAGCTCACCCTTAAAGTAAGCAGATAGTGGACCTTCATTTGGGGTTGTGTTTTGGAGGGCCTGGTACCGATAAGCACTGAAAGCACCGGGAAGAACAGAGATGTATCCAAAAACTGATTCTAGAGGTTTATCAAGAATATTGGACATTTTATACTCAAAGTTCTGAGCAGCTACTAAAGGGTTCCAAACTTGGCAGCAACCTTCGCCAGTATCTACACAAATTTCACCACAGGCTCCTGCAACAGACTTATCTTTGTCGAAGGCCTTCCATAGATGATAAATGGAAGTTCCGCTAGGTTTAGTACCGACATCGATAAGAACACAGACGTTTGGATTGAGAAGTGGGGCAAAAGCATTGAAGAACCAGCGATGGGAGTTAATTTTTTTGGCGTTTTTTTCTTTTAGACAGAACAAAACTTGGACAGGAACAGTTCCTTTATCAGGACCAACAATGGAGTTATTTCCATCAATATATATTTGAGTAGTATACTCGAATATATGAGCTTCAACAGGTTTTCCGCTTACGGAGTTCTGCATGACACCTTCTTGGTATACACCCATACAGCCAAGGCCATTAAGTACGCGCTTATCGATTTTGCTACGACCATCAGAGACTACACAAACAACGACTTTTTTCCAAGAGTCGGCGCCCCAGGTGCGACTTTTAGACCTGGAACATAAGTGGGTTATATTTTTTACCATTGATTTAAATGTTCTATTAAAAAGTTCTAAATCTTCATTGTACATAGTCAAAACGATGAAAATTTCAGTTTGTCTTCCGTAAACGACTGGTCTGAGGGTGTATTTTTCATTCATGAACTCGTTGGGATCACAGGTACATGCAGTGTATCTCATATGGGTGAATTCGTTAGTATTTTGGAATTTTCCGGCTTTTAGGACTTTGTCGGGAACGGGGCAGTCAACTACCAAGTTACCAGAAGTAAGCTCGACTTGTTTGAGATTGCGCATTCTTTGCTCTTGGTATGTTTGATATAATCTAGAATCTACAGGGGGGGCGTTGGAAACGTCATATAGAACAGATAGCTCGGGGTCGACTTGGGGCATTAGTCTTGGATCAATAGGAGTTTTAGATTCGTAAGGATATTCATCTACATTTTCGTTATATCTGGACATATTTTCTATAGAGGCGGGCTCGCGTAATTCTATGTCGTGAATTGAAGGGTTTCCGCTTCTATCTAGGATTTTTGTAGGTAGTGGGAGGGGTCTGTAGTATGAGTTTTGTTGGGGGAGAGAGGGAGGGGCAGGCTGTTCGTAGTAATCATTGCTGTATTGGTTGTTATTAATATGGGCGGAAGGTGGGTAGTTACGGTTATCATAGGAATCGTACTGATACTGCTGATCGTATTGTTGATCCTGAGGGGAGTGTTGAACAAATTGAGCTTCTTGGTGGCTTAACTGCTGGAATTGCTCTCTTTGTTGGGATCTCTGGCCTTGAGGATTATGCATTTCGTCTCTGCCGAGCATCTCATAAGAGTCTGGGGATCTTTGAGGGGAGGGTTTTGGAAGCTTTTTTCTTCCATTCATTTTTAAGGTATATCTGAGATATTATCAAGAGTAGGATAGTGGTAAACGTTAATAAGAAATTATGTAGAAATAGAGTTTATCAGGTGTAAAAGTATAATGAACTTGAACTAATTAGAATAGATTAAATAAGGCGTGGTATTTAGGGTGTAGTGATAATTAAAAAATTAGAAGTGAGAGTGAGTGTTTAACAATAAGAATGGGCGAGTTAAATTGAGGATTAAAGTGGTATGTATGCCTATATATACACTAGGAGGGTATATAAAACAGCTGTAGCAATTATCTAAAGCTTATAAAATCGAGTATGATATTTGAAATATTGTGGGGATAAAGAAGAAAGTATAAATGGGAGACAAAGAGTGAGGTTATATTGGAGACTAAGAGTGAGGTTATATTGGAGACTAAGAGTGAGGTTATATGGGAGACTAAGAGAGGTTATATGGGAGACTAAGAGTGAGGTTAAATGGGGAGCAAAAATACTAATGAGGAAATACAGAAAGAATATTAAAAGCTTACGAGTGTAAACAAGGGATATAGTCAAGAAAGGCAAAAAAAACAGCCAGTTTACGAAAAAAGCGGGAATTTGGATATACGAGGATCGCAAACACGCTCTAAAAACCAAGGAAGAGAGCGCATATAGGCACAATTAAGGCATGGAGCCAGCAGATAGATACACGCGCTTAAAAGGCGCTTGGACGCTTCATTGCACAAGCAAATTAAAGCGTTGCTGCTGATTTCTCGCTTATGTGGAGCTTTTGCCGCTGATTAGATTTCGCTAATACGCTACTGTTGGGAATTAGCCCCATCAATAAAGAATTACCAGATTTACATAACGATTCGATGGACCTGTGAAGTAACTGGCCTACAATGTTTGCTCTGCTTCTAACTGGCTGTGGCAGGGATCCTTCAATGCTGCTGCACAAGGGCTAATTGGCCTACACAATTCTGTTGAGATTGAAGTATTTGGGTTTATGCATTCTAATATTGCGGCATTAGCTAAATGCGAGCGGAGTTTTTCCATGTAAGCTAATAACAAAGCCCAGTCAACTAAAAATAAAATCCTGCCAATTAAAAATAAAAGAAAAATGTGATTTGCATGATTTCTTTGCTAGAGAATATTTCGGTTGCTCAAATTGACAATATGGCCCAAACCCTCAAATGTGCTGAGCTTTGATTGGCAGCTTTTATTTGAACCATACCTCTGTTTCGACTTCATTCGCTGGAGAAATTCTCGACCCTTTCCCACCCATCACTTGTTAAAAAAATGTTTTATGATTCGTATATGATTTTTAAGCGAGTTTATTATTTGCTTTTTTTATATAACAAATCAATAACTTTTTGAGCCTCAGTATATTATTTTTTTTGTTATAATAATTTGCTAGACTTGGCAGATCAAAAACAGTCTTCCACGCCGGAAAAAGGTTAATCACTCTCAAAGAACAAAAGTCTGTGCTAATGATTCCACTCAATAAACAGTATCAATGAGTATTTAAAAAACTTTCCAGCAATACAAGCCCAAGCAGCAAACAAATGTGCGAATGAAAAAAAAGGCAGGTCCTAGGTGTGTATTTTGTATTGACTTTGCTCTAAAAAACTGTGGTTCTGTAAAGCCTAATTGTTGTTATTTTCCCCCCAAAGATTTCCCTACAAGCATACCACCACCAGTCAATCTCAATAAAGAATCACGCCTCTTTACGAATCTCATTTGTTAAATCGCTCAGTCTAAGTCAATCCACTACTCCATCTCGCTGAAGATGACGCAACTTGACGCCCAATTCCTGCATAAAAATATTTAACCCATTATACATCATGAATTATGCAGATCTTGTAGCTGAATTCAAATGCAAATGCATGATTATCTGTTAAATCTCATGCGTGCAAAAAATACATAACTACATTATCCCCACCATCAATGCAAAGTATACACGCATTTCTGCAACTATATTGCTCCCTAGAAGTTTTTTAAAGCAAAAAAATGAGCTATCAAGTAAATCGCACTATTTTTCTAAAAAATACAATGTCTAAACATCATTTAATTAGTTAAAAGTCTTTTAATTCGAAACATATGAAACATATCTCACTTTTCTATTAATAACTCTACAGCTCATGAAAAAAAAATTTTTTTGATAAATAATCAAACAGTATGATTTTTTATCAATAAATACATCGCTATTCTTATAATTATTCTTGCTTTCTCTCATAGAAATATTGTATATTTCAAGGTACAGATTGTAACTTTTAACTAGAAATTATCTCTTATCTATTAAAAAAAATCACAATAAATATTATTGACATAAATTACCTATTATAAAATCATCAAAAAACATCATACTTTATTTTAAAAAATCCGCTGTCTAAATTTATTCCATGTATATTATATTTTTATTTTCTCGGCTAAAGAAATGATATTTATGCAGGAATTTTTAGCTAATGGATCCCTTTCTGTCAAAGCTTCCCTACTCATCATTCGTTCCTTTACTTTTAAATTAGATTAGAAAGTTTCTTAAATTTAATACCATACAATTAAAAGCTTTATCTGATCAATAAAGTTAAATAAGGTTGGTATAAATAAAAATATCTTAGCTGCTCAAAATAATCTCAGAAATTATATATGATCATACTAGGTTAAACGGTCCATCCTTTCCCAATAAATAAGTGCCTAAATTTCACGATCGGAAATAAAATATATTACTAATTATAGGTGTGAATAATATTTTATTTTACTAAATTATAGCAAAAAGAATAAGATAAATTTAATAAAAGACTGAAAAATGATTACTGATGAAAAAAAAATACTTTCATGAGAAAGTTCTATACTTTATATATACTATAAGTCTTTGTTATTAGGGCTGTAAATATAGATCAAAAGATGTGTTCGAGATATAAAATTTCTACGAAAACGAATCGCTCATTGTATGTTGTTAAAGCGACCGATATTTTTCATTAAAATAACCCCAGCTTCATTTAAATATATCTTATTTGTTTTTTTTTTAATCAGAGATATAGTACCAACTATACTTTTAAAGCCCAGTTTTTTTCCAAATCTTCAAAATAAAAATTTCATGATATATTCTACGTAAAAATAATATTAAAGCGAAATTAAAATTTAACAAGGAAGTATTAATTAATAGGTTTTGAAACATCTAAATAAATATTAATAATATTAAATTCACCAAATCAATACATTATTATAAAATCAAGATTACCATGGCTAAAATAAATTAGTCGAGAATCTTATATTATCAATTAGTTAAATTAGCAAAAAATACCTTCCCATTCACATATAACTTATTATTATTATTATTATTATTATTATTATTATTATTATTATTATTATTATTATTATTATTATTATTATTATTATTATTATTATTATTATTATTATTATTATTATTATTATTATTATTATTATTATTATTATTATTATTATTATTATTATTA